>PVIH01004174.1:0-145336 GCA_004025045.1 Sigmodon hispidus
GTCTGGTCTTGGAGGCTCTCAGAGGAATTGTTTTCTGCCTCTATATCATAATCTTCAGAAATCGCATGAACTTCTACAGCGATTGGGACGTCTTCTGAGGTGTGAACCTCAATAGGGCTCTCCTCTTGAGTATGCTGATGCACTGACTCAGGTGAGTCACATTCTTCATCACAGATTTCAACATCAGCAGACTTTTCTGAAACAAAGCAAGGCCTCTGTTGTAGTACTGCACATCATACATCCATTATAAACAGCTGCCCCCCCCATACCATACTCTACTAAGTAAGCCCCATCAGGAACAATAGCGTGAAAAATAGTTACAGTAAACACTGCTTTTACCTGATCTGTACAAAATATGCTAACTGCTATTAGTTAATGAGTTCTCCTAACCTGTGGAAAAGACAGTGTGGTCTAGAATTCTAAGCACAGGGCTGGGAACCAGGTAGTTCTGATTCCTACTTCTGGCCTTGGTTCCATCTGTAAATTTGGGCAAATCGTTTGATGTCTCAGGATCAGAATCATCATCTGTAAAAAAGAATTTGGAAAAACATTTCACATCAAAGCATTAAGCATCACAACATACTTCTAGCATCAATAGGCACAAATTAGCCACAAAAGGATGAATTAGGTATTACAGATCCTCCCTACAGCCACTGGGAATGTACCAGGATAATCCCTGCCTTTGTTTATATGCCCCACTTAGACTAGAACACACTCTGGACTTCCTAAGGAATGAGATAGAATCATTACTCCTTTAGTCCAGCCTTATTCCCTTCAAGTTAGCATGGGAAACTGAAATAAGGCACAATAAGAGAAAACTGGACTGCAACATGTGTATGTTTTAATAGACTTTGTTTTCCAAAAGAACAGTTCTAGACTTAAGGAAGAAATCATGAAAATAGTATAAAGTGCTCCTAATATATCACAACATTTCCCCACTATTAATTCTTTACACTAGCATGGGCATTTTTTTTGCAACTAATGATTGACATATAACCACAAATACTGATACATTATACTAACTGAAGCCCAAACTTCATTCAGACCTACTTTGTTTTTACCTGATGTCCTTTTAGATCCCACATTACATTTAGTTATGTTCTTCTAGGTGACTGGAAACTGTCTTAAGGACTATTGGTCAGCCATTTTGTAAAATGCTCCACTAATGGAATTTATTTGGGACAGACCCTCCTAGCCTGGCTACTGTCATTTTGGTTTCTGTACTGTGATGGGGTTCTTGTCCCTTCCATACTCTACTCTCTGAAAGTCACTGTGAAGCCCAAACCAAGTGGAGAGTTGGGTTCCATCTCCTTAAGGAAGGAGTATTGATAGGAATTCATGCCAGGTGGTGACAGTTCATGCCTTTAATCCCAGCACTTAGGAAGCAGAGGCAGGCAGATCTCTGTGAGTTTGAAACCAGCCTGGTTCAAAGCAAGTTCCAAGTCAGCCACAGCTACAGAGAAACCTATCCTGAAAAAGGGGTGGGGCTTCTTTTTGTGGGATTTTTTTTTCTTTTACCCCTATGAATGCACAATCATTTACAGCAGTATAGATTCTTGTTTCTCAAATTATTTCAGCTCTGGGTATTGGAAGCTTTCCTTTTGTCTCCAATGCTGGGGTGGAGGCCAGGGCTCATGTGTGCTAAACAAGCTGAGTTCCCCCTAGGCCCTCAAGAGCATCTTCAGCTCATCCATACTGTGTGTACTAGCAGCATTCTGCCCGCTTCCTAGAGTCTTGGCCAATAGGCAATAACCTGGTCAACTCAGTGTCCTGAGGCCAAGTTCCCTTTAAGAAAAGACTCCTCCCCCTCCTGCCAGAGGTCCTGTGAATGCACCTCTGCCCTTTTCCTCTCCTCACTCTTGCCTTCTAGCTCTCTATTAAACTCTTCACATGAGCCATGCCTACAACCCAGTCTTTCTGCAGCTCCAACCCATACCCACCTTCCCTCACATGCCGTGGGCCCCCTGGCTTCTACCTGGCAGATACCCTCTCTCTCCCACTGTATTACAACATGGTGCTGTGACCCAGCAGGCCCTCCTGGAGCTCTGTCCTGCCCACCCACAGTTTGAAACACCCTTGGGACCTTCATTTGGTAAGCTTCCCCTTTTGGCAACTTCCTATGAATGAGGATTCTGTCCTCATTCTTTTGGCTACTTCCCAAGAATGAAGTCTGTGTGTGATTTCTCAAAGTTCTGATGCTCTTTCGGGCCCCAGGCCCTAGTTCTTACATGAAGATGGATGGGACGACTCGCTTCTACGTATTACCCCACAGGCTGAGGAGCCACTGGCTATTTTTTGGTCCTTGATTACATTCCAGGATGTTTTTTTTTCCCTCTCTGACAATACAATTAAAATGTTTGCCTGCATTGGAACCATGAACCCACATTTCAAACTACCTTTTCAGATAATTCTTAAGGAAAAAAAACATGCAAAAGCAGATTTGGGTTTTGTTTTTTCTGGGAGGACTACAGAGAAATGAGCTCTTTTTTTTTTTTTTTTTTTTTTTTTAATTTTTGTTTATTTGCCTTGGTGTTTGCCTACATGTGTATCTGTGAAAAGTGTTGGATCCTCTGGACCTGGAACTAACAGACAGTTGTTAGCTGCCATGTAGGTGCTGGGAATTGAACTTCGATCCTTTGGAAGAGCAATCAGTGCTCTTAACTGCTGAGCTATCTCTCCAGCCCCGAGAAATAAGTTCTTAAACATAGAAGGCAGATACCCACTGAGGCATCCCTAAGTCCTGTAAAAGCAAGTTACACCAAGTATTCTGGAAATAGGGGACTTACCTTTGTTGTCAAAGTATTTTAAGTCTGGTTGTCTCATAGAGCAGACACTGTAACAGTGATCAGAAAAGATTCCACTGACTCCATCTGTGATTCTGCTTATTCCAGAAGAATCTAAATGTAAAAACAAAATGAAGACAATTCCCGCATAATACACAGATGCACGAGCTTGACATACATTTTTGTCTACTTCCCCCACCTAATGTTAAAGACTGTATCCAGAACCTTGCCCATACCAGACAAACCCTCTACACTGACATATATCATATCCCTAGCCTGTATTCCCATGATTTTAATGAGTTTCAGTGTGAAAAATGTAGCATGTTCCTTAGTTTTATCCTTTGAATCAGACACTGATATTGGCTTTAAAAAGCCATAGATTAACATGTAATATTAATAGATCAAATAGATTAAACTGTAATAACATGTTAGAAGCCAAGTAGTTGCTGCATGCCAATGGTGTTAGCACTGCAGAGGCTAAGATGCACCAGCAAGGTTTTAATCCTAAAACTAATTTAAATAAAACTCAAACCTTTGGAAACCGGCTGGTGAAATGGCTCAGATACTCTTGCAGTAGCTATGTTCAGTTTATAGCACCCATGTGGTGGCTCACAACTGTAACTCAACTCCAGGGGAATCTGACACCTCCTGGCCTCCATGAGCACTAGGCTTTTGTTTTTTTAGGCTTGTGGTGCACATACTTATGAATATGCAAAACATACATATCAAAATAAACATGCTTTTAAAAACATACAAAGAAATGTTCCGCCTTATCATTCAAATCTCACAAAATACTGTGTTAATGATTAAAACAGTGAATTAACTACCATGAACTACTAAAAAGATATGCCACACAGTGTTAAGGCATAATACACAAGGAGAAATAGTCTCAAGAGAAGAGAAGGCTTCTGAATACAGGGCATTCCAAATACTGCCTGGGAAGGACCAATATGCAATAGACCAGGCTCACTTTCCTCAAAAGGGACATGTGTAAAGAGCAAGCTAATGGGAATGCCTGAAATAGTCTCAAGTACGTGTGCTAGAGATAAGCACAAACATCTCCTTTTAACTTCCCCCTGCTTTTTTTTTTTGGGGGGGGGAGGACTTTTTAAGACAGGATTTCTATGTGTAACCTTGAAACTTTGCTCTGTAGATCAGGCTGGCCTTGAACTCAGAGATCTGCCTGGAGTGCTAGATTTAAAAGCGTGTACTACAGCCCCTTTTTCTTTTTTTAGATTGGATCTCATGTGGCCCAAACTGACCTCACTTGATCTTTCTTGCCTCCACCTCTGAAGTGATGGGACTGGAAGTGAACTAGGGCTTCACATATGCTAGGTAAGCACTCTGCACTGAACTATACCCCCAACCCAGACTCTAACAACATGGTGGCTCATAAACATCTGTAATCTTGGTTCCAGCAGACCCAGCATTCTCTTCTGACTTCCCTAGGCACCAGGCATGCACATGATGCCACATACACATGCAAATAAACACTCAGATATGTAAAATAAAGTTCACAGTTCCTGGAAGTGTTTAAGACAAAACATTTTTTTCCTCAATGTAAAATACTTCTGCTGAAGTTACTGCAGCTCCTTAAGCAGTTTGTGACTCTGCCAGGCAAAGTCCAATTATGCTACATTAGGCGTAAGCCTGGAAATCTAATTTTAAATAGTTACAGCCCCTAAGGCCAAGCTGAGTAAAATGTAAAGTTGTAAAGCATCCCTGTACCATTCCATCTAGCAGCAAAGGGCTTAGTCAATCTTCTCATACCAGAAAATGGTCCAGATATTACTACTTATAAAAAATAGATGGAATAACAACTACATGGCAATTAGTCCATTACTCTTTTTGACAATAATTCAATTATCCACTAACCTGAATAACGAGAAGGGTGTAAAGTCTTCCTTTTTCTTTTTTTAGGATAGTCATTCATATCTTTTCAATCTAAAAAATAAAAAACATTTAATAGACATGGTACAATGACTGATATTATTGTATAAATTCTTTTGAGCCAAAGAATTTATTGGCAATAAGAAATCTGGGGGTTGGAGAAATGGCTCAACAGTTTTCTAAGAAGACTAACTACTCTTCCAGAGAATCTGGGTTCAATTCCCAGCACCCATGTGGGAGCTCACAACTGTCTGTAACTTGAGTTTCTGGGGAACAGACTTCCTTCTGTGGCCTCTAAGGGCACCAGGTACTCGTGTGGTGCAAGATATCCATACATACAAAATATGTTATAAAGAAATCTGTATGGAACATGAAAATAGGTGTCACGAGAACAACACTTTACAATGCCTCTATTGAAAACATTATAGAAAGCCTACTGAACAAGCCTAGACTAAAGACCTTGTCTCATAAAACAAAGCAGCAGACACCTTTTAGTCCTAGCACTCAAGAGGCTGAGACAGACAGAGTTTGAGGCTGGTCTGGTCTACAAAGAGTTCCAGGCCAGCCATGGTTACAAAGTGAGACCTTGTCAAGCACACCACACACACCATTATGCATGTGGGCATACATTTCTTCACATTTCAATTAAACATTAATGTTTTTTCTTAAAAAATAGTTGTGAGTCTACTAACATAATGGCTTTCAGAAAAAAAAATGTATTATACAAAATCTTGAAATATTAGTTATTTTCAAGAATAAAAAAATCTTAATGATTGTGAGGTCATATTCAACATTCTACTGAGAAAAGAAGTGTGGCAACCACCAAGCAACCAAACCTCCATGAACCATTAGAAAACTGACTAGTTCAGTTGTATTCCACTTACTTGGTATAATTCTCAATACTGCAGTGAGGAAAATGAATTACAGGTAAACTTCCATAGATGGCAAAAAATGCCTACAAATAAAAGAGACTAGCAGTCACATAAGCAATATCATGAGTAAAAAAATGCTTCCACATCTTAAATTAGCAACAGAAAGAATGAACTCAGACACATTCTTTACAATTTCTAAACTCTAACAATTATACAGACTGATAAACACCCAAATATATGTAAAGCTGTCATATTTCTTTGAGACAAATTTACCTTTTTTATAGCTATAGCTGCATCTTGATGCCAAAAATCACAAGTCTGCATTAATTTATTCAGTCATTAGAAAAATCACAAATGGCTGGTTGTGGTTGTGCACACCTTTGACCCCTAGAGGCAGGTGGAGCTCTGTGAGTTCAAGGCCAGCCAGGTCTACAGAATGAGTTCCAGGACAGCCAGGGCTGTTACAGAGAAATTTTTTGTAGAAAAAACAAAAACTAGCCAAAAATTAAAGCTTCTTCTCATCTCAGATAAACATCTGTCCACTGATGCAAACAGCAAGAAAGGAGCCTCCTAAATTCTACCCCCTCCCCACACACATGGTGGTCTGTCCTAGTGCTGGGTTATAAGACAAATCTCATTTCTGTGGAGACTTCTGAGGGGTACAATACTGAGTCTGTCACAGCACTGCATATCACATGACCACACAATAATAAGATGACAATTCCCATTCATTAAACACATTCTTCCCACGTATGTCATAGTCCCAACAATCCCACGAGGAACATGAAAGGATTCCTTATCAAACTCACCTCATTTTAAGCAATGAAGAAACCAACTCGGATAAAGTCCATTATGACACGGGAGGACTGAGGACTGCTGGATTAAATAACTAACTCCGTGTGTGTGAACCCTCACTGCTCCATACTGCCACCAGCAAGTTCATCTTGCTTCAAGTTCTTAGCCACAATTAGGAGAGAAGATGTGATACCTGGAAAGACTGACAGCCATACTCTTATAGAAACATTAGGTACATTTACAAAATATTTCACTCAACACCATAAACAGCATTCTTTGGTTTTTGTAGATAGGGTTTCTTGTAGCCCATATCCTAATGGATATTCTAATATCAGGGAGAACACTGAAAATATATCAAGAGGATATTTCAGGAAAGAAAAGGAAAAAGTATGAATAAAAATTATTTAAAATAGTATGTTGGGAGGTTGGAGAGATGGCTCAGAGGTTAAGAGCACCGACTGTTCTTCCACGTCTTGAGTTCAATTCCCAGCAACCACATGGTGGCTCACAACCATCTATAATGACATCTAGTGCCCTCTTCTGTACACTGTATATATAATAAATAAATATTAAAACAGTAGTTTGAGTTTTGCTTGTTAAGTAAGAGAAGTAGGCCAGGTAGGTTTGACATCTACTGAGGACCAAACACCACCCGAGGCTTATTAAGACCACGCACAACCAAACCTGCTAATAAAAATTCCCATAAGCAAACAGTCTGGGCTTCTGTATGCACAAGTGCCTTCTAAAGACATCTGGAGTGTAGACACATGCAAAGTGCCACAGCACATGGGTGGTGTCCAAGGGATGGAACTCAGGTCATCAGGATTGGCAGCAGGTGCCACTACTCACTGAGCCATCTTGCCAGCTCCAGAAATTTGGCTACTTAATCAAATATAAATGAGATGAACTTGGGCTAACTAGTCCTATCAAAAAGATTGTGAATCGACTGAAACTTACCCTACCCCCAATTATATACACATGTCACAGTAGAAAACTAGGACATTTAAAAATTAAACCACCTAAAATCTATTCACTCAGGAAAAGTTAAAGTTTGGTGATGTATCGTTTATAATGTATCTCATTAAAAAAAAAAAGCCATTTGGTGGCGGTGGAGGCAGTGGCATCTTTAATTCTAGCAGATGCAGCACATATGAGTTTGAGGCCAGCCTGATCTACAGAACAAGTTCCAGGATGGCCAGGGCTACACAGAGAAACCATGTATGTGTGGGGGTGGGCAGCAAAAGCCCCTCTTCTTTGCTGAGTGTGGTGGTCCTGCATTTATTCACAGCCTTCAGAGACAGAGGCAGGAGGTGAGTTCTTAGACTACCCTGTTCTACATAGCGAGTTCCAGGCTGGTCAGAAGTACACAGTGTTTCAAAAAAAGAATGAACAGCTGTATGTGATCAGGTGTTAACTCTGACTTCATATTTGGTGTTAGTTTCAACTCAGCTCTGCCTCCACCAGAATGCAGGCATCAAAGGTATACACCACCAATCCTGGCTGTGTCTTCATTTCTGAGAAAACATGAAAGAAAAATTCCCACTTTAAAAAGCCCTAACCCCGTTCTCAGGCAAAAGGTAGTCTGGCTGGCAGCCTACATATATATTCCTCCTAGAACTGGGAGTACAATATATGAAATATTTTTAAAACCATCTTGCATAGGTGGGTGATGGTGGCACACACCTTTAATCCCAGCACTCGGGGAGGCAAAGGAAGGCGGGTTAATGTGAGTTCAAGGCCAGCCTGGTCTGCACAGCAAGTTACAGGACAGGCCAGGACTACACAGGGAAACCTGTCTCAAAAAAAAAAAAAAAAAAAAAAAAAAACTCAAACAAAAATCATCTTTCATATCAACAGCAGAGCTCAGTAGCCTCCAGTTGACACCTCAGAACTCAGCACTGGGGAGGCTGAGGCAAGACTATACAGAAAGACTGTCTCTCCTGGCATCTTCAAAACACTTAATAGTGCTTCCCAGAGACAAACCTTTTCAAAGGCTTTGCATGCAACTTTAGATGTCCTTACACAATACAAAGATGCATTTTAAAAAACAGATTGTTTTCGTGCGTGTGTGTATTGTGTAGTTCAAGAGAGGGTGTCAGATCTCTTGGAGATGGAGTTACAATTATGAGCCTTCTCCAACTAGGTGTTCTCTCCAGCTCCCAACACTAAATTTGGCGACACAGAGTCGTTGTGTTTAAAGACGTTTAAAACACTTTTATTTTTCACCACCATAAAAATAAGCATTTTTCAGGACCTCGTGATGGTTCAGAAGGCTCTTATCGGCAAGCCTGACCTGAGTGTGTTCCGGAAACCACATGGTGGAAGGACGGACTTCTTAAAAGTTGGCCTCTGACCTCTACACTTGCGCGTGCCACTCGTGCGCATGCATGCACACAATAAACATAATTTCAAACATAAAAGCATCTCCCATTCTAATTGAAGCCCGGCGTAATGGCTCACGCCTCTAAGCCCAGCTTGGACTACACTAGCACCCTGTCACAAATAACAGGAATTGAAGCGAGTTTGGAGAGCATCGGTCCCTTTTGGGCTCCCCTGCTACCCGCCGTCCTCAGACGCAGGGCCAATCCCCTCTGGGTTCCAGCATTCCCCCCGGGAGCGGCCTCCTGCAGGCCCGCATGGGCCTCCCGACCCGAGCTACGGTCGGTGACACGCACCCGGCCGGGAAGGCCCCGCTCGCCCCGCGGCCCACGCTCGGCGCACAGGCTCCGGGAGGCCGACCCTCACCTCACGCAGCAGCACAGCTCCGCCGAGGCCCGCCCGGGTGAAGGTACTGAGGGGGCTGCCCAGCCACCGCCCGCGCACACCCTGCCCGCCAGGCCCCGCTGCACTCACCCGGCCTCCCGCGCATGCGCTGCTACTAGCCGCGAGAGCGAGGGTGGGAGAGAAAAACCCCAGGTCGGGGCGTGGCCTGAGAACGAAGGGGCGTGGTCTGGCGCTGTGGGCGGGGCCTGACAAGGACATGGGCTAGGAGAGGCTAGCGGCCCTGGGAGGCCCAGCACCCCCAGCGAGCGCCTCCCCACCGTGCGCATGTTCCTTCTCTGCGGGCCCGCTGCGATCGATCCGCGGGATCTAATGATCGTCATCCGCCTTTCATCCAGAAGGATCTCCGCAGCCTGACGTCACGCATCGCGTGGTGGTTGCATTCAAGTCCCAACAAAGAACATCCGGGCTAGATAAATCCAGGTACGAGAGGAAGGCAGGCGACTCTATTGAGTCCTCAAGCCACACCCTGATTCTAGAGGTCTTGGAGGATTAGAGGTGGGGTTAGGGCTAAGCGGGAGTGTTACTTCTCTTCCAGAAAAATTACCCACAGGGCAGCTCACAACCGCCCGTACTGTGTAACTCCTCCGCAGGCACGGACACACCTAAATGTAAATAAAAAAGTCCTGGTGAACTGAACTGAGACTGGATTCCGCCTCAGTTTAAATACTGCTCAGATCTTGACGGTCAATGAGCACATGGGAAAAGCATTAAATATAATGGACATAAATACTTCGAACATAGCTTTCGAATTATCCCTTGGGCTGGAGGCTGAGTTGAATAGTGGGTCTGTGTTTGGCGTGGTAAGGACCGGTTTAAGCCCTCAGCATTACAAACAAGTCTAGAGTATGTTTTTCTCGCCCTTCCCTCAGTTAAAAATAGAATTCAGGGCTGGAGAGATGGCTTCACTGTTAACAAAATTGTCTGCTCTACTAGGAGACCCAGGTTCAATTCCCAGCACCCACAGTGTAGCTCACAACCGCCTATAAATTCAGTTCCAGGTCATCTGACACCGCCTACTGACCTCCATGGCAGTACGAGCACATGGCTCAGACATACAACCAGGCTAAACACTCAAAAATAAAAGATGTAAAAAACAAAAAGCCTTTTTGTTTTGTTTTTCTTGACAGTTTCTCTGTCTAACACCCAAAATAGCCTTGAAACCTCAGCCTGCCTCTGCCACCCAAGTGCTGAGATTAAGCATATGCTATCACGTCTGGCTTAAACAAACAAACAAAAAATTGTTTTAAATAATGCAATCCACCACTGAGCTGCCTCCCCAACCCCTTATCTGGGTGCAAATTAAAGATGTCAGTATAATTAGAAAAAATGAACTGTGGGTGTTGCTAGGTTTGTAATTTAAGCACCTGGGGTTCAAACAATTGTAAATGAATGGCTAAATCGAATCATGGTTATTCCCAATGTCGCCTGCAAAGTCCCAGCTGCGGTTATGTCTTGCCCCCGCTCATGCCCCTTGTTTTTTGCTGACAATCACCTGCTACTCAGGCAGTCTTCACCAACTCGGACACCCGGGGTCCTATGTCCCGGGAAATCCAGCAGTGCGGTATTGGAGAGACAGTGCTTGTGCGCTTCAGTTTAGTGACCTCATAATCTATAGGCATTCTTGGCGTAGACAAATGAATATTCACGAACGTCAGTGTAACCTGAATAAATAAAAGATCTGCAGACACGCTTCATTCCTAGTATACTTAGTACCAGGCACAGAATAGAGAATGGATGAATGATAGAGACTGTTGAATTCATAAAGATACTGCCACCGGTACTGCTTTCTCAGTGCGAATCGAGTGGAGGCCACAAGGGGGCGCCATGCCATCACCGTCAGTTACAGTTTCTCATGCTTGCCCTTGCCCCAGTCTTATTCCAAAGCATTTTGTAGTCAATGCAACACACAACCTCTTGTCTGCGGCACTACAAACCAAAACAAGAAAAACTTGCTGGTTGAGCCACGTAGTCTCCTACGTCACAATATTTAGATGCCATGCATCATTGTCATAGGTGATTAGCTGGAATCTTTCCTGGTCCTTTTTCAGGGCTCCCCTTTTCTCCTCCCTTTGGGGGGGTAGGCCAGCTGTGTAAACTCTTGAAGCCCTGATTAGCATTTTTACAGAAATATTTAACCACCTTCCTCCCAACGTTTACTACACAAGTAGCAAAAATTTTTCTGATTACAAAGGTGTGAGTTATATAATAAACATTAGAACTATATAAAGAATGAAAAAAATTATCATGTCCTTGAACTGACCCTTTGATCTGTCTGCCCATGACTTTTATACCTGCATACACATATATTTTCTCAAAATCAGATTATCAGGTTAAGTGACAGTTTTCTTCAATTAATATAATATGGACATTCCTTTCACTATTGAAGAGCTAGTGGCACCTTCCAATTACTAAAAGACCATATAAGTTAAATCATGATAGTTGTTTGCACTTTTTCAAATACCTTGCCAAGCTAACTTCCGCCCAGATAGTGGCCTGTCAGCTTTTTATTAACCAATGAGGGTAATGCATATTCATCGTATATAAAAGAGCTTCTGCTTAGCATTTTAAGGAAACTGCAGTAGCCACTGTAGAGGGGTCAATACAGAAATATCTTTGAAGGTTTTGTTGTTGTTGTTGTTGTTTGTTTGTTTTTAATGTCAGGCTTGAAGGCCACCAGGGAAATCTTCTCAGTTCTCTGTGGGCCATAATTATCTGAAGTATTTCCATGTTCTGGGTTTGATGTCTCAGCACCATTGCATGCTGAATGGTAAGCTCTGGACCTGGAAGATTCATCTTATTGAGACTAATGTTATGTGTTAAGTTTAAACTGTTGTGCTTAAGAGATCAGTAAAACAGAAATACCTCCAAAAACAGACAACTTCCTGGAATTCTGGGGTATATTGTTCATGTAAGATAATAAGCCATATGGTTTTACTTCTGTAAATAAGTTTGGTTGCCTCAACAACATAGGGTGTACCTGATTACATGTAGGCAGAATGCATGTAGGTAGGAAGGAGGTCAGCTTGCCCCCAAATGGATGATTGTGGGAAGTACATAGCCTTGTGGGGTTTGCCTTTAAAAAGCCTGCGACTAGGGAAACTCAGTGCCACACTCTGGGAATCCCCATATAGACTTGGTCAGTGTCTGTCATTCTGACTTTTACTTACTAAAGCTTGCTTCAGGTTTGGCTCAAAATTTGTGGAAATCGTCTTAGTTTTGAACAGTGGAACTAACATTTACCTGCTGTGAAGGCTGACTAGCCAAAGTGAACAGCAGAGCTGCCCCTCACCAGAGACTAATCCTGAAAGATTGCTCATTGCAACTTCTACTCGGAGGTATCAGGCCAGGATTCCTGGCATCTTTCCCATAATTCCCTGCTTCCCCTTCCGCTCCTCCTCTTCCGCATCCCCTTTTTCTTTCCTCTTCTCTCTCCTCTTATTTTCTGTTCCTTTCTCTAATTTTCTCCCGGGCTGTCCTGAGACTCACTATGTAGCCCAGGCTGGCTTCAAAGTCCTGATTCCCCTACCTCAGCTTCACAAACACAAGGACTGTGCGTCACCACCAGCAGCTTGGAAGTAGACACTTAAAATTTGCAAAAGAAAGAAAAATAGATGGGGCTGGAGAGATGGCTCAGCGGTTAAGAGCACCGTCTGCTCTTCCAGAGGACCCGGGTTCAATTCCCAGCACCCACATGGCAGCTCACAACTGTCTGTAGTTCCAGTTCCAGGCAAACACCAAGGCAAATAAATAAATAAAGTTTAAAAAAAAAAAAAAAGAAAAGAAAAATAGAGATAAAAAGCAAAGAAGAGGGAGAAATGATGGAAGTTTGTGCTTCACAAAGTTATTCATAATAACTTAGATAAATGGGACTTGCCTCTCCCGGGGCACTGGGCGGGTAGTCCTGTCTGGCACCATGTGGACTGTCACCCAAGCAGCCTGAGAAACCCCTCATCTTCTAGGAACCTTGGCTCTGATAAAACGAGACCCTTAGCTTAAACACAAACCGCATTCCGCTCCTCCCGGCAGGGCAAGCCGCAGAGGCTGCAGCCGCACAGCTCCATGCTGTGGGCCCATGACATGTTTCTAAAGGAGTCGTAGGCCACCCCATAGCTCCCTGTCCTCGGTGAGGCTCATCTGGCAAGACTGATGTGCTTGCAGTCTGCCAGCAGGACCTCAGCCCCAGGATTTCGGCTCTCCTAGCACAGTGAGCAGCCGCAGTGGATCCATGCTGCTGGTGCAGTGTACTTTGTCCGCCTAGCTGAGTTGTCTCAGATCACTCCCAGACCTTTTCCTGCTGTGGCTCCGCTCCACCATCTTTCCTCTGTTTTGTGAACCCACTTTTTAAAAGCATCATCCCATCAGACCTGACTTTTTTTAAAAGTCATTCTAGAGATATCGTGGGCTCTGCAGACTCCTCAAAGCAGGGAGGCTAGCGCTCCTTCTTGGGTTTAGGTTCTGCCTCTACAGCTGCTCCATGGTGGTTGCAGAGCTCATGTGGAGGCCTGAAAGGGGCACCTGCTTGGCAGTGGTGTCTCTCATCCGTGTACCGAGCCCCACGCGGTCTGCAGTGGGATACCCAGAACTGGAGTGGGAGAGACTTGAGTCAGTCTCCACCTCTAGCCTGTCACAGGAATCGTGTGTGCTGCTTTTTGTTTGGTTGGTTTTGTTGTTTTTTTTTAAACAGGGTCTCACTATGTAGCTCTGGCCGCCCTGGAACTATGTAGACCAGGATGGTCTCAAACCCACAGAGACCTGTGGGGCCCAGAGCAGCTTGACCACTCAGCTGCCCAGACTGGCTTAATGAAACTCAAGACAGCAGGCTCTTTCTGGCAGCACCTGGTGGTTCTGGAAAAGTCTGTGAGGACCCTATCCAGGGAGGAGACAGCACCTAAGGGGAAATTCCTGATATTCCAAACATTCCTTTCCTGGGAAGGGGCTGGTTAACAATAGAGCAGACAGTCTCCAGGTTCACATCTGCTGATCCCCTTCCTGGGAAGGGGACGTTAACAATAGAACAGATAGTCTCCGGGTACACCTCTGTTGATCTAGGTAAACCTTAATGTTAAAACATCCCTAGGATTCAGATCAGTCAGTGAATTCATAACAGGTGCCTCTAGCCAAACCTGGACCAATCCCAGGACTGTAACCCCAAAGCTCCAAAGCCCTTAGAACTTCCTTTTCACCCCTACAAGAAAAACCCTTTTCTCCCGCTGCTCAAGGTCTCTCTCCTCCAACGCAGTGTCTGATGGAGTGACCTGAGCTAGCTTGTCATTAAAGACCTAGAGAAACCTAGAGAAAGAGTTCATTTTTATCTCAGAGTTCCAGTGACCCTCTCCAGGCCTCTCACTGCATCAGCCATTCCTTCTGAAATTTAAAATTTTTGACTTATCGTTTTAGTTATTTTTCTTAATTTTATTTTTAAAGTATTTGTATGTGTGTACTTTTTTAGAAGATATCCATCCATCTAATTTTTTGAGGCAGGGTCAGTCACTGGCCTAGAAGTCTCTGAGTAGAACAGAGACCAGGAAGCCCAGGTAGCCTTGTGTCTTCACCTTCCCAGCCCCGAGATTACAAGCGTGAATCAACTCCCCTGGCTTCTTATATGGGTGCTGGGGAACAAACTCAGGTCCTCGCACTAAAGCAGCAAGCGTTTTCCTCTCCCCAGACCTGTCTGGTGTCTTGAGACAAGGTCTTATGTCTTATGTTCCAGGCTGGCCTGGAACTCACTATGTAACCAAAGAAGGCCTGAACTTTTGACCCTTCCGCCTCTACCTCTTGAGAACTGGGATGTTGAACATGCATCACCATGCCTAGCCAAGTCTCAGTAAGTAAGTCACCAGACTGGTCTAGAGCTCACAGAAACATTTCTGCCTCAGCCTTCTGAGTGTTGGCATTACAGGGCTAAGCCACCATGCCAGCTTGAGTATTAATTTTTACAGGAAATGTCTTCTTTGAGAAGACACACTATGGGGGGCTGGAGAAATGACTCAGCGGTTAAGAGCACTGACTGTTCTGGAGGAGCTGAGTTTGAGTCCCAGCATCCACATGGCAGTAATTTCAAGATCTGACACCCTTACACAGTTATACATGCAGGCAAAACACCAATTCACATAAAATTAAATTAAATTAAATTAAAAAATGAGAGAAGACCCACTATAGGCAGAGTTTTTTGCAGGGACAACCATCAACTCTGTTCCACCAGCCGCTTCCAAAATAACCCTCAGAGATTTAATATTAATTACACATGCTCTGTCAATAGCTCAAGATTATTACTAACTAGCTCTTTAAAATTAAACTAACTCATTTATAAATATTAATCCACATTCCTCCATGCGGCATTACCTTCTGTGTCCGGCTGGTGACTCCTCTGGCTCCGCCCTTCTTCCCAGTGGCTTTAGTCTGGATCTCCTGCTACCCTTATCCTGTCCATCTATTGGCCAGTCAGCTTCTGTATTAAACCAACCACAGTGATATGTAAAGAATATTATATGTAAAGGAGTACTCCACAACACAAAGCCTCAGAGATCATTTTATTCAGCAGATATTGTGCACATGGAGCAGCAGAAGAGAGGCATCACCCGAAGGACTGATCCTGTTACTGAGAAGGCTGGGGGTGGCATGGTGGGACACAAAGCGTGCATGGGAAGCTTCCCGAGCATATTCAACATGATTTACATTTTGTCACATGAAAAACTGTGGATTCCAGGATGTCACCAGGAAAAAGAGGGCTTTAGTCCTTTGGACTCTTGCTCACTGTGATTTGAACTTTATTTTATTTATTTATTTATTTATTTATTTATTTATTTATTTGTCTTGGTGCTTCCCTGGAACTGGAACTACAGACAGTTGTTAGCTGCCATGTGGGTGCTGGGAATGGAACCCGGGTCCTCTGGAAGAGCAGACGGTGCTCTTAACCACTGAGCCATCTCTCTAGCCCCACTAACTGTGATTTGAACCCATGGTTCCTGGCTGCATTTCCTCTTTGCATGTTTGATTTAATCAGTTTTGTTGCGATAGGGGGTCCTATAGCCCAGACTGTCCTTGAACCCATGATCCTCCCATTCAGCCTCCCAAAGTACTTGAGTTATATGTCTGCTTTACCATGCTCAACTAACACTGTCTTCTAAGAATCTTTAGTTTTAGCTCTTACATTTAGGTTTTTGATCGTTTAAGGTAATTTTTCCATATTGTGTAAAGTAGCATAAGGTTAATTTACTACTTTAAAATTGTCTGTCTCTGTGTGTGTGTGTGTGTGTGTGTGTATGTGTGCACGTGCGTGTGTGCAAACACACTTTCTTATGTGTGCCACAGTATACATGTGGAAGTCAGAAAACAACTTGTAGTCTGTTTTCTTCATCCATCATGTGATTCCAGGAATGGAACTCAGATTGTCAGGCTTGGCAGCAAGGGTCTTTACACACACTGAGCAATCTCATCTGCCCACAGAAAGTCATTTTAAACTTAAATTAAAAAAAAAAGACAAGGCCTCTCTATGTACTCATGGCCTAGCACTTACTATGTAAACCAGGCTGGCCATGAACTCATAGAGGTCCACCTGCTTTTTGCCTCCTGTGCATATGAACCATCACACCTGAACACTTTAAAACTTTGAATTTTTTAAACTCATCAGGGTGAGTGTTCAAATTTATATTAATCAGACATGACTACATAAGGTAAGTTGTGCGCTAAAATTTGAAGGAGGAGAAGCTGCAGACATGCAGATGTGTTAGCAGAAGTGGCAGAGGAGGACAGTCAGCTTCCGAGGCAAGAGTTTAGGTTAGTGAATTGTTCAGATGCTGAAGGGTGGCTCTGCAATGCTGCCAGCTCTTAAAGGAAAGGGCATTAGAATGGCTAGGAATGACAAAGGCAGGGGGGGCTTTTCTAGAACCCTATGGTTCTGCTCTGCTGTGGTCTAGACTGACTATCCTCTTAGGAAACAGAAGAGCAAGACCAAATGGACTTCTTAGAGAAGAGGCATGGGTGCCTTGAGCAGGGTGAGCATTGGAAAATGCTCATTTTTTAGGAAAAGTAGCTTGTATAGGCACAATGGTGCATGTCTCTGTAGGTAGAAACAGAGGAACTGTAGGCAGAATTTTCTGTTCTGCCAGCCATTTCCCAAATAACCACACAGAGACTTCAAGATCATCCTTAGCTACATAGTAAAAGTCTGAGGTTAGTCTGGGCTACATAAGACCCTGGATTGACATAGAAACAGGGTAGTCTCAATATGTTTGAGTCCCACATATTGTTGGTGTTTTAGTTTTTGAGCATTGAGGATTGGACCAGTGGCCTTGACCATGCAGAACATGCAGTACCGAGCTATGGACTAACAGGCTATCCATCCTGGGGCCTTCACTTTCCCTACAGAACACAGCTCCCTGAAGTAGCTGGTGGATGTCCATGTTGTGGACAGTACCTCATCTCTGCCAACCGCATCTCTTGCTCCTTCCAGCAATTCTCAGCTTGGGACCTGGTAATGGAAACTGATCGGATGAGACAACCAAGTTTAATTTGGAAGTGCAGGCACGAAAGGAAGATCTGTCCTCAGGGACACTCCATCTCAGTTTAGAGGCAGGAGACTAATTACAAGGGAACACCTCAGCAGACTTGGAGGAGACAGAATATATTGAGTAATTAGCATTTCCACCCTTGGGGACAGTTGTAAACTAAGTTACCCACACCTTACCATCCAATCCTGAAAAGATGAATGTTGAGGATGCTCAGAACACATGAGAAACTAAATGGGTATCCTCCATTTGGCTTCTCATAACTGTGTACCCACTGAGTAGCATATTCTTTCTTCTCAGAATCCCTTTATTATGTCTCTGGTTAGTCTGAAGCTCACTATGTAAAGCTGGAAAGTCTTCTAACAAGTCTTGAATTTGCAAAGACTCTTCTGGCTCTGTCTCCCTAATGCTAGAATGATAGGCATGCACTGCCAAACCTAGTGTTTTTAGAGTGCATGTCCTAACTTCATTCTCAGAATTTCTTTTTTTTATTTTGTTTTTTAAATTTTACTTTCTTTAGTTTGCAGTTATGTGTGTTCTCAGAATTTCTTGATGAAATGATTTGGATAGCTCTCAGTTGCCTTAATATTAGAATGGGAACTCTAAAACAGGAAAATATTACAAGACATATTCATAGGCCATGTCCTTCTGAAAAGACTCCAGAAGTATAGGAAATAATACTAAGACCTGGCAAATGGAATTGCAGGAAACCATGGACAGAGTGAGCAGAACCCACAGCATTAATTGATATGAGATGGCTCAGCCCAGTGTGAGTGATCCCTTTTGCCTTAGTCAGTGTGTGAAAAGATACCATGATCATGGCAACTCTTATAAAGGAAAACATTTAATTGAGGCTAGTGTACAGTTTCAGAGGTTTATCTTATTGTTGTCATGGTGGGAAGCATGATGGCATGCAGGCATGGTGCTGGAGAAGGAACTGAGAGTTTTATATCCTGATAAGCAGTCATCAGGGAAAGAGAGGGAGAGAGAGAGAGAGAGAGAGAGAGAGAGAGAGAGAGAGAGAGCCACTGGAACTGGTTTGGTCGTCTGAATCTCCCAGGCCCACCCGTGGTAACATACTTTCTCCAACAAGGCCACGCCTCCTAATCCTTCTCAAGTAGCATCACTCCCTGATGACCAAGCATTCAAGTAGACCCTAGGGGGCGGGTCCACTCCTATTCAAACCCAGAATGCTATCCAGCCTGCTTCATCTTGCTTTTTAAAATAGTTTTGCTTAAAATGTTGCAATCTGTTTTTAAATATACATCACTATACTTGTAAGACCAACACCAGTGTAAAAGAGACTCAGCCAAAGAATGATAATATATTGAACTGGATTGGTTAGTGTAGTCTTAGTTTCCTTTTGCTTTATCAAAAAAACAAAAAACAAAAACAAAAACAAAACAAACCTGGGCTCAGCAGGTAAAAGCGCTTCCTGAGCAACCCTGATGATATGAGTCCCATCCTTGGATCCCACTGTGGAAGGAACCAACTCCAGAAAGTTGTTCTCTGACATTCACACACAACACACCATGACACATACACACACATACACATGCATTGCACATTGTTAATGTGTGTGTGCATGTATATATTTAGATGTGTATGCATGTATGTTTGCATGTGTTCATAAACACATGAACACGACCATGATATCCAGCACATGCTGGCCTCTTTCCTCTGTGTGGGTCTCAGGAACAACTTAGGTTATCAGGCTTGGTCCAAAGCACCTTTACTCATTCATCCATCTTGTTGGCCTCGCTTTATTTTTTTACTTTTTCCAAACATAATATTTTTATTGATTCTTTGGAGATTCCACTTCATAGACTCCTATCACATTAGCTTCTCAGACCCCCCTGTATACACCTGCCCTTGTGACTACCCCCCCCACACACACACGCACATGCCCTACCCCTTAAATAGAACTGACTCTCACATCCCTGCTGGAAGCCATCTATTGTGGAGAGCTATCCTTTAGCATCCTATCACAGTTTTTATGAGTTCTGTGCAATGGCTTCCTGTTTAGGCTGTTAGTATTTTGGGGGTGAGTGGTGGGGTTAGGAGTTGTTACAGAAGTCTTCCATGGCCCTCTTTCTCAGCTGTGTATCTGTAGTCATTTCTATCACTGCCAAAGTAGCTTATTTACTCTTTACGGTCTGAGGGAGTATAGATCATAGGCTTGCACATGGTTTCTAGTGTCAGCACAGACCACAAACAGGACTCTTGGTTGTAGTAGGACCCAGCCAAGGCTCTCCAATGCAGCTGAGATCATGAATAACAACATAGACATAAGTCACAGCATAGACCATGGGCATCTGCCTGGCCTTCAGTGGTAACATGGGTCATAGACATCAACACAGACCCAGCTGCAGTAAGACCCAGACATGGCCCCTGAAGCCTGAAGCCATGTTGATGTTTGTGGGCCATAATGCCACCTGGGGCCACAATGATGTGGGAGGCCTGTGCTGCCACCTGGAGCCATGGTGATGTCTGGATTTTGGATTTAGAGACAGAGTCTTAATAAGAAGCCTAGGATAGACCTACTGCTCAGCCTCAATTGAGATTCTAGGCCTGTACTCAAAGATAGCTCCAGTAGACTGAAGCCTAAGGCAGTGAGGTCCTTGAAAAGTGATGAAGTAGGTCCAAGATCAGGACTGTGATAACTCCAGAGCAGGGAGCAGAAGATGCACTCAAGACCTTAACAGGACCTTCCTGGCCTCATTGCTTTTCCTACTGCTATGATAACACACCCTGACAAAAGCTAATTACGGGAGAAAGGACTCTGACTCACAGATCTGGAAAGATACCCTGATGGAAAGACACAGCAACAGCTGGGAAAGCATGGTGTCTGCTCATAGTGTGTCAGCACTCAGGAAACAAACTGGACAGGCAAAGGGGACCAACTATAAACTTCAAGACCAGCCCCTCATGATTCATTTCCCTACAAAGCACCACCTCCCAAAGGCTCCACAGCACTTGCAAATAATAGCTTTAATGATAGGTATAAAATGTTTAAACACATGGACCTGAGGAGGATATTCCTCTTTCTTTTTTTTTAAACTTTATTTATTTATTTATTTGCCTTGGTGTTTGCCTGGAACTGGAACTACAGACAGTTGTTAGCTGCCATGTGGGTGCTGGGAATCGAACCCGGGTCCTCTGGAAGAGCAGACGGTGCTCTTAACCACTGAGCCATCTCTCCAGACCCGATATTCCTCTTTCAAACCCCTGAGGACGTCAGCAATGTGATAGTCTAAGCAGCCTGGCTGCCATGGTGTTTCTGGGAAAACTTTAAAACATTCTTGCAGACCTATAATATAAAAATAGCTGGAAAATCAACTTTTTAATTTTAATTTTAGGACAGGGTCTCATATAGTGTAGGGCAACCTTGAACTTATTATACAATTGAGACCAACCTTGAATTCCAGATCTTTCTGCCTCTACTTCCCAAGTACCAAGATTAAGGGTATGGACCACCACGCCCAGATCAACTTCTTTTTTGTTTGTTTGCTTTTTGATGCAGCCAAGACAGGCCTTGAACTTGTGCTGTTGCTAAGTCTTGCCTTAAATTCAATATCTTCCTGGGATTTCAAGCATGCACCAACACATCTGGTTTATGGGCTATTGGGGATGGAGCCCAGGATTTCATGAATACGAGGCCAGAATTCTACCAGCTGAGGCTAAATCCCCAGCATCAACATTCTACTTCTTCTTTTTAAAATGCACCACATGTGTACAGTGCCCACAGTATCAGATACCCTAAAACTGGAGTTTTGAATGGTTCTGAGTCACCATGTGGGTACTGAGAACTGAACTCAGCTCCTTTCTAAGAGCAACAAATTCTCTTAGCCACTGAGCCATCTCTCTGGGCCCCCAACATTCTATTTCATAAAAATTTTCTTCTCAAAAATGTCAGAACAACTTGTGTACATGAAAGGCCCCCAAAAAAATACCCAGAGGATGAATACGGTCTTGCAATAATTTTCTGGGTTCTAATTCCATATGCTGCAAATCAGCCCAGAGTCTGCAGTAGCTTTTTTTCTGCTAGGAAAAAAAAAAATCCTACACAGTAGTAGATGGAGGAGGTGATAGCCTGCTGTATTCAAGTTTTATGTTTTCCTACTGCTTTTAGTTACCATACTGTTGTGGTGATGAAACACAATGACCAAGGCAAATAATAAAAGGAAGTATTTAATTGGGGCCCTGCTTACAGTTTCAGCAGATTAGGCCGTGGCCACCATCATGACAGGAAGTGCAGGCAGGCACTGGGCTGGAGCCGTGTCTGTCAGTTTTACATCCAGATCTGCAGGAAGCAGAGAGAGAATGGGAGATTGGGCCTGGAGTGGTGTTTTGAAACCTCAGAGGCCACCCCTAGTGGCTCACCTCTTTCAAGTGTGGGAGCCTGTAAGAAAGCTGTAAATTTATTGTGAACTACAGATGGGGGAAGAGTACAGAATGTTCTTCCCAAAGGTGGCCTTCTAGAAAGAATTGCCATAAACTATGATAAGTGAATGCACTTGAAAGCAAGGACATAACAGAAATGGCCTGGCATGTCCACGTCATCTCTGTGGGAAAGGCAAGCCTGGAAAGAGTATTCTTGTCTCTTTTCATATGACCAAAGATGATAAGACATAACAGCGAGTGTACTCCCTTGCTGTCCTTGTATTTAGTATTAAGTTCACAGTAGATTCCACCTCATGTTTTGCTTGCTTTAATAATAAAAATGAGAAGTGTTTTTTATATGTATATACCACTCGAGCTCGAAAAACTAAAAAAAAAAAGTCTCCTGCTTTGTCTTCTCAGATCTTTAGAATATCTCCTTTAATCTTCAAGGATTCGGCCAAGGGAAGATTGACAGCCAGCCAAGCCAAACCTACTCCAAGAAGTCCACATCTCCTAATCTTTTCTCTTTTTTTTCTAATATTTATTTTATGTGAATTGGTGTTTTACCTGCATGTATAACTGTGTAAGGGTGTCAGATCTTGGAATTACAGACAGTTTTTAGCTGCCATGTGGATGCTGGGAATCAAACTCAGGTCCTCCGGAAGAACAGCCAGTGTTCTTAACTGCTGAGCCATCTCTCCAGCTCCTCCTAATCCTTTCTAAACCATCTACTAACTGGAAACCAAACAGACACGAGCCTATTGGAACCGTCATTCATCATTCAAACCATCACACCTGCGTAGCTTGTGATGCTGCCAGCAATAAAGACCTGACTGTGTGAACCAACCCTGTAAAGAGTGGATAGAACTCAGTATGACTGAACTAAAGACAGGGACATCTCGGGAAAGGGCACAGGACTACTCTCTGGTATCTGTGGCATGGACGTGTGGCACTGGGTGAGCAGAATGAGGACACTGGGTACTTAAGCAGGAAAACTTAAGGTTTTGTCCAAACCTTGGCAGGTCAATAGCCTGCTGACAGTTGCCAAGGCATCTTATGGAGTGCCTCATCTCCCTATTTTCTCACTCAGAGTTGACTGTATGATCAATGGGGGAGGAGGCACCACAGCTCTGTCTTTATTCTGAAGAATGGGGTTTCTCTCTGGTCATTCATGACTCGGTCATTCATGGTGGTCGTCATTCAAGGGTAACACATAATTCTCTTTATCAATGAAAAGGAGACTGAGACATGAAAAGACACAACTTTGGGAAGCTACCAAGGCCTGCACAGTGCTATTCCTGGTGTGCATCACTGCATACATCAGTAAACTGAGGCACAATTCTGCCAAAGTTCTCTCTGAGGAACCAGTGACTTTATTGGGTTTCTTTGCAGAGCACAGATGAGGGATCATCTACAGGGATATGGGCCCTCCTTTCCTCACAGGCCAACACCTGAAAAGCCCTTCCCAGCAAGGCACAGGCCTTTCCCATAGCCACATAGATGGAGTTGTCCCCCTGCCCAGTCTTCCTGGCCAATGTACTTAGCCCCACTCCTAGGAGGTGAACGGTTAAAGCAGAGTTGCACGTAGCCAGTGCTCAGGAGGAGCTAGATACTCAGGTGAGGGTCTAGTCTCCTCCCTCTCCACCCCTCCATGAGAGGGTTAGATAGACAGCAAGCCAAGCTGGGATGCTCTTTTGCAAGGGGCACAGGTAAATGCTCCAAGATGGCAACTGCGAGGCTTGGTGGACAGTCACTCCCAGCAGCTTCCAACGCAGAGACCATGAACCAGTGATGCCTTCCTGGCAAATGCCTTAATTTCATGGGGATCTAGTTTCCTTGTGGGAGGAACATGGGAACAGGAAGCTTTGTAGTGCTGAGGCTCTAAGGACCCGGCTGAGTGGTAGAATGTTGAGGACAGGAGGGAAAGAACTAGACTGTGGCGTCTGCCCACCAGTTAGTTATGCATTTTAGAATTTACATATTTCACTCCAATGTCAATACTATGTAGCCCAAATTGGCCTCAGTTGCAATCATCTTGCCTCTGTCTGTAAGATGTTGCGGTCACAGCAGGTGACCACCACACTCACTTGATTTTGTTGCTTTTGTTTGTTTATTGTGAGACAGGGTCTCTCTAATAACTCTGGTCCACAGAACTCACTATGTAAACTAAGCTGGCCTCGAACTCACAGAGATCCACCTGAGCCCGCCCTTCCCTCTGCTTCTCCTCCAAAGTACCATGAGAAAAGGCTGCACATCATACTCCGCTCAGCTGACTTAGTTTGGAAGATAAAGACTGATGGTGTGATCTTTTGGCTCATTTCCAATGTGGCTCTGGAATCTAGATCAAGTTTATTTCATCATAATCATCCCTAGGCCTTGGTCAAGGGCCATCCACAGTATGCACAGTGGGAGGGAACCTGGCCTCTTGTCAGGGGTGGAGCCTGAGGTAGGCGGCTGGGTGGGGTGGCTGTAATTTGTTCCTAGCATTCTCCATTCACTGAGGAGGCTGTGGTGTATTTGCTTCGTCAAAGTTCTTCCATAAATCCCTTGAATGACCCCACACAGGCTGTGACTCCTGTCTCCAGGGAAGGAGCTGAGATGTACACTCCACACAGCCCCTCATTCTGTGACTAAGCCAGCTAATGACAGTGCTGCCCCTGCCCTGGCCCTGTGGGAGGAAGAGGCTGGCAGACCAAGAGAGTTACCAAGAGCTGGCTGTGGTGATTCACCAGCTGTGGGTCTGGGCAGTGACTAAAGAGATACAGGACTCAAACCTCCCCCAGATGCAGAGAGATGCTGAGGCATCAGTGCAGCAGAGCCCAGCTAAGTGTCAGCCCTCTTCTAGTGGGCTAGCCTCTTCTGAGACAGGGTTATGCTGCCCAAGCAGGCCCTGGACTCCTGATCCCCGTTCTCTGTCTTCCCAGTGCAGGAACTACACAGACTATGGGTTTGTTTCTTCTTCCCAACCAAGCTTTCCCACCTTCCCACTTGTGTCCCGTTCTCTGTCCCACAGACTTTTCCTTGCCACTAATCTTCTAGCTCACTATGCTTGGCTTCCCATGACTTTCTCCACTGTATTCAACTATTTGGATTAGCCAAGCTTGGGCTTCTATTTTTTTCTATGTCTCCTCACAGAGTAGGCAAAGACTTCTCTGCTTATGCTCATAGTTATTTTACTGAGGCCTAAAAAGTCCTGGCCAAAGTGTGCACTCACTAAACACTTCCTGGAATGTTACTGTTTGGTCTGCGTTGCTGAGGCCACAGCATGCTGTGCTGACCACAGGCCTAGAGGATGTGATGATATAATGCTGGCAGAAGTGGAGCGCTGATGGCTGGGGATGGATGCATACTCTTTACCCAGCATACTCTGCTTTGGCTGTGGGCAGACTGCTACCCAGGCCTCCCTTCTTGCTGTCCTAACATTTTTTTTTTTTTTTTTTTTTGGGACAGGGTCTCTTTACATAGCTGTGAATGCCCTGGAACTCATAATTTAGACCAGGCTGGTCTCAAACTCACAGAGATTTACCTGCCTCTGCCGCCAGAGTGTTGGTATAAAAAGGCATGTGCTACAATGTCTGGGGCTGTCCTAACATCTTTGAGCTTCTCATTTTCCTCTTGCCACAAAGCACTGTGTATTTTGCTTGCCTGCTTTCTGCCATCTTATGCCCAGAGCTCTAGTTAGCAGGATTTGGTGCAGTCTGTTTTTGAGTCTCTGGTATCTGATACAGAGATGTAGTTTGTTGTTTGTTTTTGTTTCTTTGCTTTGCTTTGCTTTGTTTTATTTTTTTGCTAGTGAGCCTTTGATTGGTGTATATTTGGAGACTTCATGTATCCCAGGCCGGCCTCCACTTTACTCAATAGCCAAGGCTAGCCCTGAACTCTTTCTTGTTCTGCCTTTGTTCACCTTCTAAGGCCTAGGATTATAGTACATACCACCACATCTAGTATACATGATATCGAGGGCTGAATCCCAGACTCTGTGCATGTCAGGCAAGCACACTATCACCTGAACTACTTCTCCAACTCTGTTCTGAATGTACTGATGTGGGGCTGTACTGGTTGAGTTCATCAGGAGTCTGGATGCGTGACTGCTATTCCCAGCATCAAAGGTCAGGCTTATTGGCACAGTGATAAAACCCCTATGAATGGGTTTCAAAGCCATTCATATGTTAAGAACAAAACCAAAAATACATATTACTAGAGAAAGGAGCCTTGGAGGTTTTGGTTGGTCAGGGTTCTCTAAGGAAACAGAACCGATGGAATACCTGGGCTTTATTCAATTGACTTTCCAGGCTGTGGTCCATGGAGTCTGAAGGGGTTTCTGGGAACACCACAGTTTGTAGACTATGATCTATATGAGGCAAGAGGGCAGTTTGCTTTAAACACAACTCAGTCGCCGGTGTTGTTTCAAACTTTAAGAGTGTGGCCCGGAGTAGTTTATTTCAGGCATAAACACAGCACAAAAAGTCTCCTGGTGTTTATTAACTCAATCTCATGTGCTTAAGACATGCTTACATTGAAGTTCTTTGTAAAGTACAAGTGACATCTTTTATAAAGATGAGTTCCAAGATTAATTGAGAAAACAAGTTGAAGTTCAGGGTCTGGAGGAGGATATGGTGTGGCCTTGGCTACACAGGTATTGTGAGGTCACCAGGCTCTTAATCACATCCACTCCCAGCCTTCTGGGCAGAAAACAGGTTATAATCTCTCCCTTTGTGGAGACAATTCCTGTGTGTTTGACGTTCTTGGTTCCTCTAGCACTGATCTGTGAGTACAAGAACCTCCATACCTCCTACAGCTTGACAATAACTGTCTCACACTGACAAAATCAAAATCCGATAGTTGCTCAGTCCACAGGCTGGATCTTAGCAGTCCCAGTTTGGCACTGGCTGGTCTTCTATGTTGGAAGCTCAAAGAAGTTAGTTCTCATCTGGGCAAAAGAATGTCATGGCAACAGGATGGAGAACTTGTTATCAAGAGTACAGACGAGCAGGCAAAAAGCCAACTTTGCTTCTTCAGCACCCTTTCATCTGGGCTGCTACCAGAAGGTGCCGCCCACATTAAGGGTGGTCCAGGTTATAAGAGAGTCCAGAAGTTTGTGCTTTAGTTAGTTCTAGATGCTGTCAAGCTGACAGCCAAGATTAGTCATCACATAGGCTATATGTACAAGAACTCTCAACATCCTTATGACCCTTTTTAAGTTTATCTGTGCCATCCCACCAATTTATAGGCCCACATTTATTTGAAAATAAACACAAAGAGTGTGGCTGAATTTGTCACTCAGAATGATTCCAGAGTTGTGATCTCAACTCCCAATCAACTCTATTCTCCTCTAGCCTCAGCTACAGTGAGCGCTTGGTAAGCTAGCCTCATTAATTATGGCATTGTTTGTTTGGGAAGTGTATCTATTCTTCCAGCCTGTTCTGACCTGCCTTTTTTCTGTCTGTATCTCTCTCAGGTTTTCCACCTGGCTGCATCCTGTCTTCCCATAGGCCACAGCACATTCTTTATTGACCACTGGCAGCACCACATATTCACCGTGTATAGAAAGACCATCCCACAGCTATGCCATTCCTAGGATTCAGTTTTAATTGGGAAAGAGAAATCCACTGTGGACTCAATCATCATTTTTACTCTGCATCCTGAATTCCAGGAGTTGAGAAGAAGGATGAAAAGAAGAAATTTCTTTGTCTTTGAGGATCTACATTTCTGCAGGTCAACACAAGACAAGGGCTGCTGATTGCAGACTCACCAGTAGCAGTGATGCTTGAGTAAAGACATGAAGGTGAGAACAAACTGGGTAGTAAGCTGAGGAGGAACAAGGCAGAGTATAGCTGCAAAGATAAGAAAGAAAGGCTGTGCATGACAAGCAGTATGGGAGGGGCTGGAGAGGGGGTTCAGTGTTCAAGAGAGTGGAGGCTCCTTTCCCATTGCCCATCTGAAACTCCAGTTAGTGGAGGATCTGATGTTCTCCTGGACCCAGGAGCAGAGGCCGTGGAGGAGTTCACATTCTAGGTCCTCTGCTTGCTTTCCTAGAGCACCCAGGGCCACCCATCTGGGGTAGCACCACCTTAGCTACAGGCCAGTTTTTTGGAGGCATTTTTCTCAACAGTCTTGCAAAATGACTCATGTCTGAGAGGCAAACTGGGCTTCACAGGGAGCTGTTATGGTGTAGATACAAAATGTACCCCCACAAGATCATGAGTTGGGGGATTGGTCTATAGATATTGGAACTACTCTGGAAAGTTCTGGAACTTTAGGAGGTAGGAGAAGCAAGGCACCAAGACATATTTTGTGAAGGGTTGTTTTTGTTCCTGGCCCTTTCTGTATTTTTCTCTGCATCCTGCTATCACAAAGTGATGAGCTCACCTCTGTAGGGGGATTGTATTTTGTTCCATTGTAAATAATTATCCTGCCTACTAATTTAATAAAAAATGCTGATTGGCTGAAGGCAGACAGAAAGTGTGGGCGGGATCACTAGGCTAAGGAAACGTTGGGAACATCTCATCGCAGACACAGATGCCACAGAGAGAGGACAAGAAGATGGCAGCAGATACAGAGGAAAGAAGCTGAAATGCTGCTCTGAGAAAAGGTACCGAGCCATGTGGCTGAACAAGATGGGTTGAGTTCAGATGAAGGAGTTAGCAAGTTATATGCCTGGGCCCTAGGTCAATCAGTGGAAAATTAACATGAGCATCTGTGTGTCTCTGTGTGACTGTGAGTATTTCTGCCAGACTGCCAGACTACCAGTCAAGCCTCTGGTCTGGGCCAGAACTTATTACAACACACCTCTATCACATGCCAAGCAACCACAGGCAGGTAGTTGAAACCCGTAAGCAAAACTAAATTCTTCTGGGGCTGGGGAGATGGCTCAGAGGTTAAGAGCACTGACTGTTCTTCCAGAGGACCTGAGTTCAATTCCCAGCAAAACCACATGGTGGCTCACAACCATCTATGATGAGGTCTGGCGCCCTCTTCTGTAAAACTGTATGCATAATAAATAAAATAAAATCTTTAAAAAAAAAAAAAGAAAATTCTTCCTCATTTAAGTTGTTCTTTCAGGCACAATATTGTTTTGTTTTTAATTAAATTTTGTTTTATTTTATGTGTATGAGTGCTTTATCTGGCTGTATGTTGGCATGCCTGGTGCCCACAGAGGACAGAAGACGGTACTGGATGCCCTAAGACTGGAGTTACAGATGTTTATGAGCCACCATATGGGTGCTGGGAATTGAACCTGGGTCTTCTGGAACAGCAGCCAGTGCTCTCAACCACTGAGCCAATTCTCTAGCCCACTGCTGAGTCTTAAAAATTCTGGGAAATCATGTAATAATATAAAAACTAATGCTTTTGTTTTTTTGACACAGAGTTGTCATATAGTACAGAACATTCTCACACTCACTCTGTAGTTGAGGATGACCCTGGACACTGGACCACTTGCTTCTACCTCCTAACTGGAAGTAGAGGTGTGTGCTATTGTGTATACTGTAAAGCTAATTTTAAGAATTAAATTAGCTAATATTACCATTATTGAGTGTGTGTACATAATCTGTTTGTGTAGGTGTATGGAGCTGACTCTCTCCTGTCATCTGAGTACAGGACTCAGGTTATCCTGTCTCAGTCAGATGATCTTTAACTCATTAAGGCATTTGCAGGTTTGTAAAGCTGATTTTTTTTTTTTTATCTATAACAGAAAATTAACCAGGAAAAAAGCTGTGATGTTAAGCCTGTACCTCTGAGCAGTGGGCGGTGGTGCTCTACTTGGAAGCAGTATCGAAAGCTATGCCCAAATTACCAAAATATTGTTTATAAATGTTTGTTTTCATTATAAGTGGTTAATGATCATAGTCAATCTCTTTCTAGGGAAAAAGGGAAGCATGATTAAAAAAAGAGATTACTGAATCTACTTTGATCCAAAAAGCATCTATTAATTTCAAAATACTGGATTATGGTGTGGATTATGATTTATTGCTACAAATTTAAGGTTAATTTTGTGATACTGTATGCATATTTCTATTCTTAAGATATTATGTTTATGTGACTCATTTAAAATTATAATGTATAAGAAATACAGATTAATAGTGATCTATGATAAAACATAGTCACGATAGGTTTTTTAGATATAAAAGATATATTTCAATTCGATGGGAAATCTTCAAACACTTCAAAGACCTACAGAATATGGCATTTAAAATATTTTAAGACTTAGACTTTTCTGGACAGTGACACACAAGTCTGCTGCTGGCAGTAAGAATCTACTTCAAGAGAATTATGGGCATTAAAGAAACTCCATGTGAAGTTAACTTTCTTTGTGATAAAAGATAGCCACTAAATAAGAAACTGTTTTCTGCTGCCTGACAGTATGCTGTATAAACTGGACATGTAGGACTCATAGGAAGGTGACCTCTGAACTTTGGCAGAATAAGCCAAGATGATCCTTCTGGTTCCCACTTCACAGAGAAAATTGCCAAACATTCTGCAGGACACAGGAGAAGTGACTGATGACCTATTCCAAAATGGATGGAACAGTCCTTCAGATTTGCTGCTTCAAAAAAAGTCTGCCAAGGACACCAGGTCTGTAGGCTTAAAATCGATGACCCAAGGGACTTTGGGTGACTGTCCAGACAGCAGATGCCTCTGTCATTTCTAGATTTTAGAAGTTGCTTGCACTTCCTGTCTACTCAGGTAATATTATATCCTTCTGTGATCTTTGATATAGTTGAAGATTAGATAGAATCATAATTTCCTTTAGTTATAATAAATGGTAAGTTAGATGTGAATCTTTGGGCTCAGAGAGATACAGTAGATGATAAAATATTTTCTTTAATTTTGCTAAGTACAAATAGACTAGAACTTGTAACTAATTCTTGCTTGATAATTGTTTTGGTATATGTAATTTTGCTATATTGAAATTGAAACCTTCCTTTTTGATTAGATAGAAAAATGGAAGTGATGTGGGCTGTCTTTCTGAATGCTGTGAATATCATTGGTTAATAAAGAGGCTATTTTGGCCTATGGCAGCCCATCTTAGAGGCTGGTGGGTAATCTGAGCACGGATAAAGGAGGACAGAGTCAGGGAAGACGAGCTGCTGCCCAAGGGAGCAAGGTGTGATGGAACACAGGTAAAGCCACCAGCCACATAGAAAGACACAGATGAATAGAAATGGGTTGAGATACAAGTACTAAGGGCTGGAGAGATGGCTCAGAGGTTAAGAGCACTGAATGTTCTTCCAGAGGTCCTGAGTTCAATTCCCAGCAACCACATGGTGGCTCACAACCATCTGTGATGACATCTGATACCCTCTTCTGTATACTATATACATAATAAATAAATCTTTAAAAAAAAAAAAAAAGATACAAGAACTAAGTAGCAATATGCCTGAGCCATAGGCCAAACAGCATGCAATTGCTATAAGCCTTTGTGTAATTATTTGGGACAGCTGGTCTGGATCTCAGGGCTAGGCTGGGCCAGAAACTTCATACTACATTTACCCTAACATGATTTTTGGAAAAAAAAAAAAAAAAAAAAAGGAATGTATCTGGGACAGACAGACCGTTTCCTCTTCTTATATGCAATGTATTAGGTATGTCTGTCTCCAATTACACTGAGTCCCTGGGGACTCAGAGCTTTCCAGAGTCCTTTGGTCTCTATGACAATGCGCCTAGTGACTTCAGAGGAAACACAGGTGAGACAGGTGGTGCAGGTGCCAGGAAAGGCTGGGGAGACTGTTGACAGCAGACCGACACAGGTACTTTGTGCGCTGCTGTGCCTGAGTGCTCTGCTTTGCCCAGCCAGACCACCTGAGTCCTCACTTCTCTAGGAAACTTCTAGAGGTCGTGCAGCTCTGGAGGAAGCAGAGCTTCTGGTGGCTGCGTTAGGCAGGGAGCTGGGAACTCCCTCTGGGACTCCATTTCCGATGATGTTTAAGCTTCCTGAGTTCTAGAAGGGCAGGACTCAGGCAAGAAGCATCCATTCTGGCCAGCCTCAGGCTTCATGCAGCCTTTCAGCATCCCGGTCCAAATAACACTGCAGGGTGGCCGCAGGCGCCAGGGGAGGTAAGTCCCTCCCTGAATCTCCCATTCCTATGAATCCTGCCAAACAAGCTGTGTGTGATACTGGAGGGCATGTTGAGTTGTAGGCTGAGCCTGGTAGGTCCTCTAAACGCTTCCCAGGTACCTGCAAACTACACTCTCTTATTCTCCTACTACCTACCTCCACCCCAGCTCCACCTTTGGTGTTCTTTTGAGATCGGATCTCAGGTAGACCTGCAAATGATCTTCCTGCCTCCACTTTTCAGTGCTGGGATTATAGGTGTGGACCAGTGTATCTGGATGCACAGGAGACAGGTAGAGTGGACTGTTAATACTCAACAAATATCCTTTGTATAGAGAAATGAAGCCTTTGGGCTGGTGATGTTTTGATGGTTCAGATCAAGACTCAGCTTCCAGCTCCCTCCCTAGGCAGCTGTGAAATTCTGAGTCTCTGCCACACAGGGTTATACTCTTGTTGGATTCTCTAAACTAGGTAAGACTGTATACCTGTATACTCTATGTACATTAGTTTTTTATATTATTATTTTTGGTTTTGTTAGTTTGGGGGTTTTGTTTGTTTGCTTTTCTTTCTTTCTTTGTTTTTTTTTTTTTTGTTTTTTTTTTTGAGACAAGGTCTCATGTAGCTCAGGTTGACTGCAAACTAGCTACATAGGTGAGGCTGGCCTCGAACTCCTGAACTTTCTGTGCACAGATTGCAGGTGCACACCACCCAGCTACACTGCATAAAGGAGGAAGTGAAAAGATTAGTTTAGGACTCCCATCTCCCCAAGGGTATGCGAAGCAGAAAAGTTTTGAGCTTCAGGGAGGCTGGGGCAGCAGAACAGTCAGAAATGGGCAGAGAGAGGAGAGTAGTGCCCAGGTATTAAAGATGGGCTGTCATGTTCTTGGGAGGGTACACCCTGAAGCCAAGTTCACCCACCCCAGGAAGCCTGGATGGCTTGTTAGTTGGGGCTGAGCTCACCTCTGGATTAATGATCCTTCAGGGATAGGGCATGAAGGAGAAGGGGGAGGGGGTCAGACAGGTTGGAGATGGGATTCAGGCAGGTAGGAGGGGCAGACCACAGAGCAGAGAAACCCGCCTAGTTTTGAACGAAAGCTTCTATGAGCAGTTACAGCAAGTCTCTGCATGGCTGGAGATTGAGCATCGACCCAACCAGCAAGTGACAGTTAAGATGCTGCTCATGACACGGGAAGACAGTCCAGTCAGTCCCCACATTGCTCATGACATGGTGCCCTCAAACCCACATCTCACTTTCATTCCTGATATGCAGAGTTGGATAGAGCTCTTTGCTCTGACCCTGAACTTAATGGTGGCTTTTATTTAACCTCATTTGCTGTCTTTTTGGAAAAAAAAGTTGTTAATAATCAATTTTGTAATTAAAGACAAACATCCAGAGGGTGAAAGTAATGACTGAAGGCTCCTCTTCTTTTCTAAAGATTTATGTATGTATGTATGTATTTATGTATGTATGTATTTATTTATTTATTTATTATACAGTGCTCTGTCTGCATATATTCCTGCATGCCAGAAGAGGGTACAGATCTCATTACAGATGGTTGTGAGCCACCATGTGGTTGCTGAGAATTGAACTCAGGACCTTTGGAAGAGCTGCCAGTGCTCCTAACCTCTGAGCCATCTCTCCAGCCCCCTGAAGGCTCCTTTTCAACAGAACCAAATTTCAGGAAGGTGCTAGTTGAATATCCCTATGCCCAGAGTCACAAATCCATGGGAATCCTTACTACAGTGAGATTCCAATGAACAGGTCTCACACAGTTCAGATGTTAAAGGGCAAGACTGAGTGAAGACTCCTGTTTCCTGATCACATCCAGAAGAGCTCTGCAGCCAGCAACCTAGCCTGCTCATGTGACAACTCAGTTTGCCTCAGGCTGAGAAGGCACTTGGAGCTTCTGCTGTGCTCAGGACTGCTGGCAGAGTTGCCTATGTTGATATATTTTATATTTAATAAATTCAGTCTGGAATATCAGAGAGAGGAAACAGACACAGTCAATTCTCACTCAGCCAACTTCTCAGGGTAAAAGCTATTTTCCAGAATCCTCAGCCTGAGTTGTTGCTTCTACAGAATAGCACACTGTCTGCCTATGCCTGCCTTAAATATCTTCTTTGCTCAGTTGTTTCACGTCCAGGTTTGACTCTGTATCGTAATTTTGGAGTTAGGATTAAAGATGTGAGCTACTACTATTTGGTAATTAGGCCTTGAACTCACAGAAAACAGAAAGATCTCTGTCTCTGGAGTTATGAGTCTTTCCCATGTTGGGATTTAAGGAGTGAGTTACCACTCTGTGACACTCCTGCTTTGACTGTTGGTGGATCTGTTCTCTGACATTCCAGACTGGTTTTTATTAAATATAAACTGTATCTCCACAGTCACCCTCTGCAGGGAGGACGAGGCAGGGAGGACTAATAGGGAGGATCAAGTAGGGAGGTTGGGGTGGGGAGCACAGGGCAGGGAGGATAGTGCAACAGAGGATATTTGTTGATGTCTCCAGCACATCAATATTCCTGGCAAAAGATAATTAAAACACTATTGACTCATCTCACTGACTAGAGAGCCAATGAGATCATTCTGAACCACTTGAGATCCTGAGATGGAAAGTGCTCATAAATAGTACTGAGTTCATCACAGATAGGCCATTAGAGTCTCAGCAACCAAGACAAACTAATGATATTCAACAGGCTGCAGGCAAGAACTGTTTGCTTTGTCTGATTGATGGACAGTTACATCATCAGCAGAGCACTTACAAAGAATTGCTAATGACATGGAATTTAAGGGAGAAATACAATATTTAAAAAACCCAAACTATCTAATGTGATCAAATTTGTTTAAAACAATATAAAAGCAGGAACAATCCAGGAAGAAAACTACTTCAAATGGCTGGAGAAATGGTGCAGTAGTTAGTACTGGCTGCTCTTCCAGAGGACCAGGTTTGGTACCCAGCACCCACACAGTGGCTTGCAACCCTCTGTAACTCTGGTCCTGGGGAATCCAGTGTCCTCTTCTGGCCTCCAGGGGCACGACACATGGATGTGGAGCACAAAACATACTCAGGCAAAACATTTATACATATAAAAGTAAATTTTCAGTGACAGAGTTGGAACTGGAGAAATGATGGCTCAGTGGATAACATTTCCCACTGCTCTTGCAAAGGGCCAAGGTTCAGATCCTTGCCCACATTAGGCAGCTCATAACCACCTGTAACGCCAGTTCCAATGGGCACTTAGCTCAAGTATACATACACCTGAATGTGTGTGTGTGTTAAAAGTCTTTTAAAAGTCCTAAAAAAGAAAAAGAAAGAAAAAAAGGAAAGAATGAAAAGAAGGGAGGGGGAAAGAAGAAAGGAAGGAAGGAGGGAAGGAAGGAGGGAAGGGAGGATGCAGGTGGATGAAGCATGTTTCTGGAATGCTGCTTTCAATTTTCACGAAGTTTTCAGGTTTTGATTAGTTCAAAGGTGAGCTCCACTCCCTGGTGGATGCTCTGACGCTTCCACTCATGGTTCATTCTGTGGCGGGTCATTACTACTCTGTGCTTAAGGAGAATGCATAGTCCACATTCGTTACCTAGAGAAGCAACTGCCTTGCTCTTGTCTCTCTCTTTTTTTTTTAAAAAAAAAAAAGTTTTTGAAAAATGAATAAATGTTTTGCCTCCATGTATGTGTATGCTTGGTACCCTTGCATAAACATCAGATGCCCTGGAATTGGAGTTATGAGTGGTTGTGAGCCACTGTGTGGGTGCTAGGAACCCAGATCCTCTGTAAGAGCAGGAAATGCTCTTAATGGCTGTTCCATCTCCCCAGACCCTTTCATATCTTTCTATATGAGCTGCTTTCAGAGGTTGTAAAAAAGTGTCAAGTCTGACACTGGATTTTTTCTGTTTATCACACTTCTGTCTATGAGGCCGAGCTACTGGACTCACCTAAATTAGAACTGAATGTTCCAGGAGAATTGATGGATGTTATAGTTTAAGGTTCACATCAGTGTGTGCGCTCTCTCTCTCTCTCTCTCTCTCTCTCTCTCTCTCTCTCTCTCTCTCTCTCTCTCTCTCTCTCTCTGCATGTGTGATATGTTTGTGTGCCCTTGGAGCCCAGAAGAGAATGTCAGATTCCTCAGAGCTGGAATTATAGGCAGTTGTAATCTTTCTCATACGAGTCTTGGGAAACAAACTCAGATCCTCTGTAAGAGAGCCATTCCCATTCTCAACTTGCTTTTTGTGACATTCTGATTGATACCTTCATGCATGCTAGTGTTTTAGATCTGTAAGAAATTTATAAGAATATTATCTTCTTACCCCCATGTCTTCCTCTCCCGACCTCTTATACCTGCTCTCATGTAAATGAGGCAAGCCTCCAACTCGCTATGTAGCCAATGACAAAATTCAAACTTGTAATCATCAGGCCTCCAGCATCTAACTGCTGGGATTACAGCTGTGGGCCACATGCTTGCAGTCTTCTATTTCCTTAACCTGTGCTTTTAAAACCTTTAACTTCTATTTTAGAAACCATCTGTGTTGCACTTTGACTATTTCGTAGACCTACATCCTTGGTTACTCTGTATCTTTGCAGTGTATCTAAGTGACAATTAAGTCTGATCCCTAAATTTGTTCTCACTGCCTCATCTCTCTTTCCTTTAGTCTTCCAAGGCAGTGTCTTGCTTTGTAGCTCTGGGCTATAGCCCAGGCTGGTATCAGAATCATAGGAAGTGGGCTAGGGATGTGGATCAGTATGTGTGAGCCCTTGCAGTACACGCTTGAGGACCTGAGTTCCAATCCCAGGAGCCCATGTGAAAGGCTCAGTGTGGTCACATGTCTGTCTGTGACCCTAGGGTGTGAGAGCTAGAAGAGTTGGGAGGATTGCTGGGCACGCGGGTTGCCAGCCTGGTTCCCAGCGTGTGACAGACCCTGTCTCAAATAAATAAGGTGGGGATTGACAGAGAAAGGCACCAGATGTTCCACTTGAGCCTCACAGTAACGTTTTACAGAATCAGGCAATGCTCTTGCCTCTTGATACAGGCATGAGATGCCACAACTTGCAGTTTTCACACCGAATAACTTTTTCATTTCTAGAAGTCTTGGGAAGTCTTCCTGGAGTTTTTAAAATTTTTTATTATGTTTTTACTCTGTGTGTGTGTGTGTGTGTGTGTGTGTGTGTGTTTGTGTGTGTGTAAGTGCTCCCCAGAGGCCAGAAAAGGATATCAGATCCCCTCCCTGGTGGAGCAGGCTTTCTTGGACTGTCAGCCCCCAAATTATGGCACTGATACTTATTAATTATGAATGCTCAGACTTAGATTTGTTTCTAGCTAGCCCTTTTTTTTTTAAACTTAAGTTAACAAGTTTCTGTTCATCTGTGTGCTCCCTTCAGGCTCATTTGCATCATCTATGTTCTATCCATCCTGCTTTCCTGCTTCCTCCATGTCTGTCTGTCTGGTCCCTGGCTTTTCTCTCTGTCCATCAGTCCCACCTATCCCTACTCTGTCTGTCTATTGGCCGGTCAGCTTTTTATTAGACCAGTCAGGAGTCTTTGGCAGGCAAGGTGAAACAGCAACACATCTCTACATAGTTATACAAATGCAGCACATCTTACAAAGCTAAACAATTATTCTGCAATGCAAATGCAACAAATATTTACAAAGTTAAACAAATATTTTATTTCACAACACCCTGGAGCTGGAGTTATAAGCTTTTGTGAGTGGCCAGTGTGGATGCTAGGAGTCAAATTTAGGTCCTCCAGAAGAGCAGTCCATGCTACTGACCTTTGAGCCATCTCTCCAGCCCACTATTTGTTTTTTTAAAAAAATCCTATCAGCTTGGTCATATCTTAAATGGTCTTATTCTTCTTGATATTTTAATCCTCTATTTCTTTAAATATTATATATTTATATTTCTCTCTTTTTTTAAACATTTATTTATTTATTTAATTATTTGCCTTGTTGTTTGCCTGGAACTGGAACTACAGACAGTTGTTAGCTGCCATGTGCGTGCTGGGAATCGAACCCAGGTCCTCTGGAAGAGTAGACGGTGCTCTTAACCACTGAGCCATCTCTCCAGCCCCAGTATATTTTTCAAAACACCTTATTTGGGGGGGGGGCTTGGATCCGATTCTCTTCTAGTTTGTTTTACAGCCAAAGGCCCTCATTTCTTTGTCTTGTTTTCTGTGAGGTGTAAGCATGTACATGCAGTCCTTAGAAGTCTGTGATGTTTTCCAGAATAAGGCTGGCACAGACTCCTTTTTTGATTCTTTGTTGACTTTTCCAGATATCAGAAGGGACAGTGTTAAACTGACTTCTTAGTTTGAGGCCCTTGGTTTTGGGGTTGTGTTGAGTTCAAGCACAAACTCCATTGATGTGCTGGCTCAAGTTCATAATCTTGGCACTTGGAAAGCTGAGGAAGAAGGATCATAAATTCAAGGCCAGCCTAGTTACAGAGGAAGACCCTATCTCAAGCAATTAATCAACCAAACATACAAGCAAACACAGAACCAGACACTGAATGCCAAGTCCCTGAGGATTACCGCAAAGTTTTACCATTCCAGTGGCAGCTGGGGTGTCCTCTTCTCAGCACCCTAGTTCAGAAAGGGTTCTTCTTGTGGGTGTATGCATCATGTCTACATTATCCTGACCCTGAATCTCATGTCTTTGGAGTCCAGGATCCATGTGAATGGTATATTAAATCCTGTACTTGGCTAAACCTGGATGTGGCCTCTGTCCCTGTTACCCCACAAACCTGGGTCACAGAAGTTGGAACTTTACTGTTTTTGGTTCTATGGACTTTCTCTTTCATTTTCCGTTGTTTTCTTTTTTTTTTAACTTTATTTATTTATTTATTCATTCATTCATTTATTTGCCTTGGTGTTTGCCTGGAACTGGAACTACAGACAGTTGTGAGCTGCCATGTGGGTGCTGGGAATCGAACCCAGGTCCTCTGGAAGAGCAGACGGTGCTCTTAACCGCTGAGCCATCTCTCCAGCCCCTGTTTTCTTTTCTTCTTCCTTTCTTCCTCCCCTCCCCTCCTCATTCTTATCATCCTCCTCCTTTTTTAAACAAAACACAATCTTGTCTAGCCCAGCTTCAAACTCATGGTCTTCCTGGCTCAGCTTCCTGGGGGTGGGTTCTACAAGTTTATGGCAACATGCCCAGGTGAGGGGTCCCATTTTCAGGTACTTTTAGTCCTTTGCGGTTTTTTCTTTGTTTTTAAGCTTTAGTCAAGACTGACTGTGCTCAGCTGGAGTAGCAGGCAGTCTGCCAGGCGGCTGAAGTAGAAGCCCATTACTTTTATAATCGTAAGACAATTGGTATGTTGTCTGTAGACGATGCTCTGGTTCCCCTCCATCTGATGTCCTCTGTGTGTGCTGCATAAACTGTCTTCTCTAAAGAGAATATACATGCAAGTTTCAATGACTTTACATTCACTGTTCCTATGAAGTCACTTCCTGACAGTGGATCTCTGTGACTGTCAGCTTCCCGCAGATTCTTGGTTATAAAGTGTAGACAGAAATAGAAGGGATGGCATGTCTGGCCCAGGACAACCAGAATTTGTTAAGTCAGGCCATTTTCCTGCAGTTTGCTGTTTTAGTTGGGTATATGTAGTGAATATATTAGCAGCACCACAGACAGGACTTGGGAGATAGCTCAGTTGGTACAGTGCTTCCTCTGAAATCATAAGGACCCATGCTTAATCCCCCAGAACACACACAAAAAGCCAGACACTGGTGGAGGAGTTCTGGGCTTGCTGGCTGGTTGGCTTAGCTTAATTGAGGAGTTTGCACACTTGGAGCTGCATTTTTTTTTTTTTTTTTTGCTTATGATTCCCGAAGTCTCTTAAAATGGAAATGAATGGCTTGCTGTCCTTGGGAAGTGGAGGGACTGTAGCATGGGTGGACACAGGCCCCTGACCACAGGGATGTGGATCCTGTAATTGTTTTCAAAAGGCAGCAATGAGCATTTTAATGAAAACTGTCACAATTTGAAATGTTAGCAAATAATACCACATTAGGAAAAAAATGGACAGAAGAGACCAAGCCAATGCTTGTGTGGCTGGCTGCTGTCCATGGCTGCCACCTTGAGCGACTCTCACAGTCGGCACCTCTCAGCAGACATCCCTGTGAACAGATTCAGTTCAGCTCCAGGGACAGAAGAGAGGGAGGAAGGGAGGAATAGAAAGGGGCACAGGTTTGTTTGAAGATGGAGGAATAGTGTGGGGAAGGAGAGGGACCTTGAACCTGTGAACAGTAGACCAGACCAAGGGCATGATGTCTCACTCAGGTGATGGGGGATGGCGAGAGCAACCTCTTGTGGGTCATGGCTTTGCCGCTGTGCATGCTTCCCATGCAGAGTTCATGAGAACATGGAGAAATCACATTCAGAAAGGTCATAGAGTTCATTGAAAGACAAGCAGGTCCTGAACATGCATCACAGGTGACAAATGACAGTCATACCCAGGCATTCTGTTCCAGTCCTCCATATGATGGCTTTCCAGGCACAGCCATCCTCATCTTGTTACAATCTCTCTCTCCCTCCATCTTTTCCTTTCTTCTTCCTTTAAAAAACGAACTTAAGGGGCTGGAGAGATGGCTCAGTGGTTAAGAGCACCGTCTGGTCTTTCAGAGGACCCGGGTTCGATTCCCAGCACCCACATGGCAGCTAACAACTGTCTGTAGTTCCAGTTCCAGGCAAACACCAAGGCAAATAAATAATTAAATAAATAAATGAAGGTGTTTTTTTTTTTTTTTTTTTTTTTTTTTTTTTTTTTTTTTTTTTTTTTTTTTAAAAAAGAACTTAAAGTGTGTGTGTGCATGTGTGCATGCATGCTTGTCTTTATGTGCACCTACCTATTGTCGGGTGTCTGTAAAGTCCAAAAGAGGGTGGGGAATTCCCTGACACTAGTTAGGGACAGTTGTAAGCCACCTGATGTGAGTGCCAGGAGCTCAGCACTGTCCCCTGCAAAAGCATATGCACTCTTAACTGCTGACCAGTCCTACCCTTCTTTTTAAAATACAGGGTTCTCATGTAGCCCAGTCACTATAAAGGCAAGATGACCTTGAACTTCTGATCCTCCTGCCTTTACTTCCTGAGTGCCGAGATCATAGATATTCACCATCATGTATTCTGCAGGGAGAATAACCCAAGATAGCTATATTTTCTGTTTTAAATGAGTGAGTTTATTGTGCATATCGCAAGGAAAAGTCAAAGAACAAATAGCAAGCAACAGGTAGATGTAGCTGGAAGTTTCCCTGTGTCCCGCAGTCGCTTGGTCCCAAATAAACACACAGAGGCTTTTATTGATTACAACCTGTTGGATCTATGGCTCACGCTTCTTGCTAGCTAGCTCTTGTATCTTAACTCAGCCCGTTTCTATTAACCTATGTTTTGCCACGTGGCTCCTGGCTTACCTGTGCTCTATTGCATCTTGTTCCCCGGGCAGCTGACAGCATCTGCCTTGACTTCACCTTTCTTCTCTCTGTATCTCTCTTGCATTTCCAGCCTGGCTATGTCTTACCATAGGCCGAACAGCTTCTTTATTAACCAACGATAGAAACACATATTCACAATGTAAAGAAAGACATCCCACATTGGGTAGATGAAAAACATCTAACCAGGAGCTCATGACATCAGCAGACAGGGCAGAGGAAGCCCTGCCCAAAGTAACATGCCGGAAGCTGAGACTGGGAGGTATCTAGATATGGCACCGTTCTCTCAATCAGGGACCAGCCTGACTCAGGAAAAGAAGTCTTGAAGTGTACTTGACAAAAAAACCGAAATGGAGTCTTGGAGAAGGGAGCCATCTTTGCTCCCAGAGTCCACTTACCACAAGCTTAAACAGCATACGATGATATGCCAAAAATCATGTAAATTACTCCACACTCAGCTTTTTATATCCTCTAAATATTTGAGAACATATCATATTGGCTTATTTTAATGGCACCCATTCCCAGCTCTGAGCATAGGCTCTGAGGTATTGCAGGAAGCAGCTTATGACTCTTAGCGAGCAGGTTTGCTACACAATAAGTGTCTGCGCTCTCTTAAGTTCACACAGCATTCTTTCTGGCTTCCCCCAAAGGACAGCACTTCCAGCCTCAGGGAAAAGCGATGGAGACCCCCTAAAGGTGCGCCCAAAACTTCCATCAAGCGCTGGAGAGGACCGTGCCACGCTGCTGGGCATTGCCATGATGGCCTCCTCAGTGCTGATGTTCTTCCTGTTGGGAACCACTGTGTTGAAGCCTTTCATGCTCAGGTGAGACGTAGGCTAAAGACCCAGAGCTCCCAGATGGGCCCAGCCCAGCACTGGAATGCATTCTCCTGAGCACACTCTGGGGCTTGCCTGTCTGAACTGGAGACGGCAGGAGGTGGAGAAGGTGTGAAATATTCCTTAGCTAATCCACATTCACAGTCCACATGTGCTTCTGCACACAGTCTCATTGCCAGTTGAAACTGGCATGGTTGGTAGTTCAAAAGCATCCTGCTAGGAGATGCTAGCCCAGCTTTCTCTCTGGTATCGCCGCCAGGAGAAACCTCTCTGCCCCTGTTCAGCCAGGTAACTTACTGGAATCAACACATGGGCTTGTTTCCTAACTGCAGTGGCTGCTCGGGGGGCTCAGAGCCCAGTTTATTTTTTGTAACCATAAAGGATTGTTCAACCTTTGAGTCAGACATTTGTAGTTGGGGTTGGGGATCCTTCCAGCTTTCTCTTCTTTTCCTCTTAGTCATTTTCCCTCACCTTAAAAAAAAAAATGACTGCATGGTAGATGTCTATATGAGTTGATGAACTGGGTGTTCACATGAAGAGAGTAAACTTAGTTCAAGAAACCCCATTTTGTATTCTAGTAGCAATAGAGATAAAATAAGAGTTCACTTTCACGGAACTGGCTTGCCCTTCCGTGAAAGGAATTCAACCTCAGGCAATAAAAACCCACCAGCCACACCACCCAGGTGGAGTCCAGGAATGTTAAGCTGTAAAAAGTCCCTAAGCATGAGTTCATCCAGAGCACACCTGCAGCCTTGACCCCAAGTAACCCTGCCCCGTGGTCTTTGCCTATAAAAAGCTTGTGTAACTTGGGGTGCTCAGCTCTTCCCAGCACCACATGAGTGTGGCACAGAGAGCAAGCTCCTTGCCGGCTTGTATCGCACTGACAATATAAACCTTGCTGTTGTATTTCAGACATCTCTGCCTCCGGTGGTCTCTCCGAGTGATTGAGATTCAGGCATTACATTCATACACATCTGCACATATGGGCAGATTCAGGGAGAGGGAGAGAGAAAGATGTGAAGAGAAAAAGGAAAGAGAGAGAGAGAGAGAGAGAGAGAGAGAGAGAGAATGAATAACAGCCAGCCATATTAAGGAACAACTTTGGGGATTGGACTCATGTTTCAGGCTTGGTGGCAAGTGCCTTTCCTCCCTGAGCCATTTTGAGGGCCTCAGAAGTTTTTTTAGACATTTGTTTTAAATCATGTGTATGTGTGTGTCTTGGTATGTACCCTTGGAGGCCAGAGGTGTCAGATCTGCTGTAGCTGGAGTTACAGGGGCTTTGGGCTGATGAGTGCTGGGAACCAAACATGGATCTTCTGCATGAAGAGAATGTGGTCTTAACTGCTGAGTCATCTGTGGAGCCCTCAGACTGCCTGATTAGACATGCAGTGTATCAGGGAGATGGTTGCAGGGTATCTGCTGTAAGCTGAGGTCAATCTGTGGCTCATTCTTGTTTTACTTTCTTTTTTTTTTAAAAAAAATATTTATTTTTATTTTATGTGTTTTGCCTGTACTTATAACTGTGTAAGGGTGTCAGATCTTGGAATTACAGACAGTTGCTAGCTGCCATGTGGATGCTGAGAATTGAACTCAGTCAGTGCTCTTAATGTAAGTATTCCTGGCACTCCACGTGGTTGAGCCAACATGGCTCTGGTGAGATGCATCTCCTACGGAGTCATGCCCCTGGGTGTGGGCATGGTGACTGTGTAAACCCATACACACCCCTTCTCTTAAAAGGAGACACCTTGGTAGTGTGTATCTCACTTAACCACTGAGCCATCTCTTAAGCCAGCCCTTGTTTTACTTTCTAAGTATTTCTGGAAATTGCTTAATGGGAGCCATGAGGACACTGCCTGAGCAGCCAGTGGTTATTTCTGCCCCATCTTATCATCTTATCATTCTTCGATATCTAAGGGAGCAGTCTCTAAATGACAGCAGTTAAGATTTCTAAGGTGACTCACACCTTTCTCTCCAATCCTCATCTTCCAGTCAAAGGGACAGAGAATTGCAGATCAAGCCAGTAAATCCTAGCACAAATGGGAGACACTTGAGAAGTCCGGCCCTTAGTAGAGGACCCAGTGCAACTGGTGGTTGATATAGGAGGGAGTCAGTTTCTTCAGGAATTCCACCCTTGCTCCACTAGATGGTCCTCCATTCTGCACACAGATGAGTGGCCTCTGTGGTGGGTCAAAAGAACAAACACGAAGCTGGAGGGAAGAATGGAGAGGGATGGGAATGGCAAAGGGCCTTGGCTTTTACCAAACACATGGGCACAACTGAAATTCTCAAACACTAAACCAAGGGGCATGGGGCTACTGAGGTAACACCATTGCTTTTAAGCTCCAAATACACTTTGTTGTACCTCAAGAGCTCAGGCTTGGCCCTGGTGCAGGGGCAGAGTCACTGTCTTTTACAGCTCTCTGAGGTCCCTGAGAGGCAGCCAGATCGCAGTCAGCACATGGGAATAAGAGCTTACATTCCAACAGATAACATAAACAGTTCTAAAGTAGAACCTCAGAGTTTAGATAGATAGGCAGAAATGCAGTCTAGAACTAAAAGCTCAGAAAGAACTTTTGTTTTCAGATTTAAAGTGTGCTTATTAGTGTGTGTGTGTGAATGTACACACCACACTCCTGTCTGATAGTGTGTGCACCACACTCAAGTCTAATTGTGTGTGTATATCACACTGAAATCTGATAGTGTATGCTACACTCATGTCTGATAGTGCGTCCATGTGTTTGCCACACTCATGTGCAATAGTGTGTGTGTGCCACACTCATATCTGAGGGCCACTGTCAGGAGTTAGTTCCATCATGTGGGGACTGGGGTTTGCACTGAAGTGGTTGGGCTTTGTGTGGCACAAGTACTTTTTCATTTCTGTAACTTTCTGCTTGTCTAACACTTTTCTAGAGACCATATTGTGTTTTTTATTATTTTTATTTTATTATTATGAACAAAGAAGTCACACTTTCTATCCTCGTATATCCTTATTCAAGGTCCCTTGCGTTTATTTTTCTTTAGGTCTGCAGTCCCTTTGACATTCCCAGAGTATCTGTATAGTTTTCTATTGCTGCACTGTGCACTTGAGATGAACAGTGAGCACTTTACACCTCTTCAGTTCAGAAATCCGACTTAGTTCTCCTATGAGTATCACTGAATTCTCTTCTAGGTGCCTGGTCCCTCCTTCTAGAGGACCAACCCTAGAGGCTGCCTGTACTATGTGGCTTTTGTGTTCTGAGGTTCTCCACCCCCTAGCCTGCCTCTAGTTATCCACCCCAGCATTTTGCTGTGGTCTTTGCTGGCACACACCCATTTCCATGCCTTACATTTGGGGGAAAATGGTTGTCTGTGGCTGATACCGAGAGTATGGAAGGAAAACATTGACTTAATACACAGCTTTTTAAACTGCTCTAAAAGCAAGTAGGAATAAAAAGGACTCGCCTACTTTGCCTTGTGTAGGAGGGCTCATGGGGAGCAGAGTCCACGGTCTGTTAGTCACTTTTCTCATGTTGTGACCAAACACCCAATGGGAAGCAACTCCACAAGTGTCTGTTTTGGCTCCCATGTTGAGGGCACAAGCCAAGATGGTGGGATGACATAGACAATTGAAGGGGTGAGTTACTTTTCTTCTTTTATTCAGTCCAGGATCCTGGGCCATGAGATGCAATCTCAGGGTGGGCCTTCCATCTCAATTAATCCAATCCAGAAACTTCCTTACAGACTTGCCCGGAGCCTTGTCTCCTAGGTGTCCATATGTTCTAGTTTTCTTTTTGTTGCTATGATAAAAATCATGACCAAGGGCTGGAGAGATGGCTCAGAGGTTAAGAGCACTGACTGTTCTTCCAGAGATCCTGAGTTCAATTCCCAGCAACCACATGGTGGCTCACAACCATCTATGATGACACCTGGTACCCTCTTCTGTATACTGTATATATAATAAACAAATTTCTTAAAAAAAAAAAAACTTTAAAAAAAAAATCATGACCAAAAGCAATTCAGGGGAGAAAAGAGTTGACTGGCTTATACTTCCATGTCAGAGTCTACTATTGAGGGGAGTCAGGACAGGCATGGCAGACAGGATCCTGGGGACAGGAACCATGAAGGAAATGCTGCTCTCTGGCTCACTAGTTTATGCTCACCTAGTTTCCCTATTCAGTCTAGACAGATCTGCCTAGGGATGGTGCTGCCCACAGTGGGCTAGGCCCTTCAGCACACTCATCAGTCAAGACAACTTACACCTAATGTTGCCATGGCTCCCTGCTACGGCAGACTCCTCCCATGGAACCATAATCCAAAATAAACTCTATCTTCCTTGAGTTGCCTTTGGTCATAGAGTTTTATCAACAGAGGAGTAACTCAAGTACCCAAGGTATTATCTGTACATGACATGTACTCTTCCCAAGAGAATGTAACTAAGTCCAAAGTGATGGAGCGTGTAGCATGTGCCATCATGCCAGACTCCCTGGAGCACAAAGATGAACAGGACGTAGCTTGGCACCCTAAAGGATTCACTGACACAAAATCAGCCTTGTCTTCCTGTGAAGATCTCAAAACACTTGCTTCTGACTCTGGAAGCAGGGTGGGATGGAGCATCATCACTACCAGAAGCCTTGCAAAGGCTCATGTTCACCAGGAAGCTGGCAGATACATTTAATAATATAATAATATAATATATGATAGCATGAGGGATGTGGGTTATCCAAGTATGGCTCTGTATTTAGGGTATTGGTATTTAGTAAATTTCTCCTAAAACTTGGAAATTTTTGGGGGAGTGGGGAGGAGTTTCACTGTGTAGCTCTGGCTATCCTGGAACTCATTCTATAGACAAGACTGACGTCAAATTCACAGAGATCTACTTGCCTCTGCCTCGCAGATGCTGGGATTAAAAGCGTACACTACCACCACCTGGCTAATAATTTCATCTTAACTATTATTAGTATAGAGACTCAGGTTTCAGCTCAGACTTTCTGAGCTAAAGTCTCTGGGAGAAAACACCCAAAATCCACACTGGGCAGCCTTGATGCTAACAAGTGAACTCCTTAGCGTGAGTCTGAAGTCTGACAGTATTGTGTTTGGGCTGGTGGAGAGGAAATGTACTTCAAGAATCAGAAGCGGGGCTCTTGGCACCTGGCTCTTTTCCATCCATGTCCTCATCCTCCCTGACCAAGAGAAGAGGTTTGTACCAGTGTATGGGTTGGACCATTACCTCAGCTATGTCTTAGAAGGCAGAACTTGGCTTTCTGGTAGCTGCTTCCAAATCCCTGCATCCCAACGGACTAAGAACACTTTTACTTTTCTTTTTACTTCACAGCTCCAACAGAGAAGAATCAAACTGTACCATCGTCCACACACACATTGCAGATGATTGGCTGGACTTTGCCTTCACCTGTGAGAGCAGCTGCCAGGACCAGGGTGGGTATCCCTGTCTGCAGGTGTTTGTAAACCTCGCCCACTCAAGCCAGAAAGTGCTTCTCCACTATGATGATGAAGCGGTCAGAACCAACCCCAAGGTAACATGGATTTGAGAACTAAGAGTTCTCTCTGTTGTCCTTTCATAGTACTGTCCTGTGGAAAATCCGTTTCCTTCTAGTGAACATTTTCTTTTTTAGAGGGTGTGTGTGCGATGGAGCCGAGGATGTTCCCAAACGTGGTATGTAGCCAGGAAACACCTAGCTCTACCTCCTCAGTACTGGGATTACCAGGCCTTGTTATAAATGGTTGAGGATTGAACCAGGAATTTCTGTATGCTAGGCAAGGGCTCTACCAACTGAGCAGAGCTCCAGCCCCTTCCGAGTATGTTCGTAGGATTCCATCAGGATAAACGGAGCTGGCAGCAGTCTTGGAGAAAAAATGGGACACACAGAGAAGAGAGGCATATTCCAGACTCTTGGCATCGTGGGAGGTCCTAAGGGGTAGTGTCTCCCTGTTGTAGTCATGGTTATCCTGGTTAGAATGAATGAATTCAGTCTTCCTTCAGCCAAGATGCTAATTCTTTTTTGGGGGGCGGGGGGGGGGGGACTTGTTTTTCTGTGTTGCTCTGGCTATCCTGGAACTTGACTGTACTGGCCTTGAACTCAGAAATCCACCTGCCTCCCAAGTGCTCAGATTAAAGGCATGCACCACAACCACCCAGGGATAATTTTTAAGACATTTAAAAAAATTATAATTTAAGTAAGTTACACCAATGGTTCATGTAATTTACAATTCATATAAAGGTCTTATTAGATGACATGTTATAACAGTGTTGCTGCTGAATAAATATTTAATCGAGTGATCTCTGGTTTTCCATTTTGGATGCAGTCATTTATAAAGCCACACATTAAAAAGTGAATGTGTATGTGTAGGCATGCCTGCCATGGTGAAGTCAGAGGCTAACCCACAGGCCTTCCACCTGGGTGCTGGGGACAGAACTGAGGTGCTCAGGTTTGACAGTCAGCACCTTTGCTGCTGAGCACCTCCCTCACTACACATCTCACATTTCTGTAGTGCCCGGGAGCTGACAGCTAACAGCCAAGGTCATTCCATTCTGTGCCTGTTAACAACCCTCCCTGTCTCTCCACATTATGCACGATGACCATGCTCTATACCATGGGCCCCACCCTAACATTAGCCTGGAGCACTCAGTACTGGCATTGTTGACAGTGATTTTTTCCCTCCTCCAAACTCCCAGTGCTTTTACACACCCAAGTGCCACCGAGACAGGGATGATCTGCTCAACAGTGCCCGGGACATGAAGGAATTCTTCGATCACAGCAATGGAACTTTCACTTGCTTCTACCGCCCAGACGGCCAGCTGGGAGCTGTGCTGAGGAAGTCTGGCCACAAGGTTGTCTTTCATTGCTTATTTTGGCCTCTACTGACTTTGCTGGGCGGGGCCCTGATTGTTGGGTTGGTGAGGCTGACTCAGCATCTATCACTTCTGTGTGAACAGTACAGCATGGTGGCGAGAGTTCAGGCAGGAGCCAGAGCCCATTCTGTGAGCAGGCGCAGGTCTTAGCTGTGCAGTGTGCAGAAAGCCAGGGAAGAACAGACGGCTGAAGAGGTGGCCCCAGTCTCCCATCCCAAGATGCTCCAGCTGAAGACTTGAGCACTGCCAGGCACAATGGAGCAAGCTTGGGCTATATGTAGATCTTGTCTAAGAAAAACATAGGCAGGGTTGTGGCTTCCAGATAGAGCACTTGCCTAGCATGCACAAGGCCCTGGACATGATCCCCAGCACTAAAAACAGTTATATCTGCTTATAAACCTGTTGTGTAAAGGGCAAAGGTGAGCACCACAGCTTTCTACATGGGAACCATTCTTTAAATGTTGACTGTTTTTTATTTATTCTAAAAACACATACAGTTCCCACAGTTTCTCTTTTTCCAGTCTCCTTCTCACAAGTCAAGGAAGCACTTTTCTTCTCACAGGCAAAATGAGTTCAAGGCAGTCCTCTACGGAACTTCATTTCTCCATGAAGAACTGTTACTGTGCTGGCTGGTAACAAGCCATTCCCGAGTATGTTGAGCACTTAGCTGTTAGCATGTGCAGAGCACATGAAAACGATTCTCACAGGAAATGGTGCTGGGAGCTGGGGAGACAGCTCAGGTGGTGAAAAGGGAACCCATTCAATTTCTCAGACACACACAAAACAAACAAACAAACAAAAAACCAAGCAAACAAAATCACAAAACAAAGCAGGCCTCCTGGCCTAGACCTGGAACCCCAACTCTGGGAGGTAGAGACAGGTGATAGCCACAATGCTCCAGCTCAATGAGAGACCTTGTCTCAAAAAACGAAGGTGGACAGCAACTGAGGACCACTACCTCAAGTTGCTCTGATTACCACACACAGGCGCACGCATGCAGGCATGTGGACAACACACATATGCATACTCATAGCTGGCAGTTCATTTACTACAAGCAGAGAGAAACTGTCAAAAACGTTAAGAAACCCAGGTCTGCCACATTTATAGTGTACTTCATCCTTCATCCCAAGAGGAAAGCCGCTGCTGGGAAAGTCGTTTACACTTGTTTGATCTGACCTTGTCAGGCAGCTCCTCCTCTTCCTTTGTGGCATTTTTTAGTTAAGTACCCTTTCCCTAAGCTCCTTTCAGTGTCTGAACACTGTGGGCACAGGAGAAATGACTACAAGTGTGAAGTGAGCTGTACCCAAGTCCAACATCCACAACAAATAATGCACAGTGTAGAACGTCCCACTTGGATAGTCTGTAACAGAATCAGCTAGGGGGTTGGAGAGGCTCAGCTGTTAAGATTTCTGCTGCTGCAGGGTGGTGTGGTACACACCTTTAATCCCAACACTTGGGAGGCAGAGGCAGGTGAGTCTCTGAGTTCAAGGCCAACATGGTCCAGGATAGTCATAGCTACAAAGAGAATCCCTGTCTAGAAAAACAAAACAAAAAAAGAACACTTGCTTTCCAGCATCCACATGGTGGCGCACAAGCACCTGTAAGTTCAGTTTCAGGACATCCAACACCCTCTTCTGGCCTTTGCAGGCACGGCATGAGTGTGGTGCTTATACATGCAGGCAAAATCTCAAACACATAAAAGTTTTTTTTTTTTTTTTTAAAGTCAACCGAGATGACTACATAAGTGTCACAGGACACCAGCAAGGTCTTCCAGCTTTGAATGAACATCTGAGCTGAGGAGCTCACTGTTTGCCCAAAGTACCTCAATGCACTGCTGTAGTTTCACACACAAAGACAACCCTTCATTGTGGAAAAAGACTTCTGAAACAACTTTTGACATAATGGTGTAATCAAAGTTACACCTGATTCTAAGTTTAAAGCCTGTTAGCAACTATATTCAAATTCCAAATTAGCAAAGTGGGTTAACAGTAGAGTGACAGCTGGCAGCATGTGAGTCTTGGCATCTCACCTTCCCTCTGCAGTGGGCTGAGGGAAGCATGCTTCAGAGCAGGCTTTACTTCCATTCTCAACTCTCCAGATGTAGGTTTGGGAAAGGTCTCTTTTGATGATCTTCAGGTATAAAGAGGGCTGCGGGAAACAGCAAGCTTAGTTTCTGATAACTAAGAGGTGATGGAGATGTCGCAGCAGTCTAGTTGGTTCTGTTTGGTGGCAGTGGGAGCAGGAAAGCTGGCAGGTGTCCCTCTACTACCCCCACCCTTGGCTGACTGATCTGCTGTGTAAAGGCTGTGAATGTTACTTTGTATACCAAACCTTCCCGTAATAAAATAACTATGCATGTCTAAGAAAAACCCTAAATGGAGATTCTGTCATTTTCTCAAAGATAAATACCAAATCCATTTCCTAGTAAAGTTGACTTCTGAACCTTATACAGTTTTGTGCAACACTGAAGCCTCAGGTGTGTCTCATCAGTCAGAGGTTTCCCAAGCAGACAGGGATAAGTGGTTCATCCCAGGGAAGATAGACATTAAGTTGGAGAACAGAGTCACTTTGAAGTTCAAGCCACTCGGCAGTCCAGTAAAATTTAAGTGGTGATAGGCTTATTGTGAAAGCAGAGAGCATCAATGCTCATGTCTTGTTAGCAGTCAAAGGCAGCTCACCTGCACTGTTTATAATGGAGGTCAAAGCAGTTTGCTTCTAAACTGACTTCATAGACTTTAGTTTCCAACAGACATGAAAAAATAGCCCATTTACTACCCACTTCTTTGCATACACTCATACCTACTACTCCTATGTATCAGCTTAAAACACAGTATCTAAATCTGTTTTTTAGTATGTGAGCCTTTAATGTTTTTACTACTGGGAATTGAACCTAAAGCCTATGCACTATGGTAGGCATGCTCTACCACTAAGTGAATGCTAGCATAGTAACCAAGGTATACTTTAATAATTCTTTAATTTTTTTTTAAAGCATTCATTTTCTCTAGTACTTTTGCCAGGGCAGGAAAAAAAAATGGTTGTGTTTTCATTTCTTTCTTTTCTTCTAGACAGGGTTTCTCTGTGTAGCCCTGGCTATCCTGGAACCTGCTCTGTACACCAAGCTGGCTTTGAACTCAGAGATTTGCTTGCCTCTGCCTCCCAAGTGCTGGAGTGCCACCATGCCTGGCTTCAGTTTTCAATTAAATATTCTTAGTTATTACATAAATTTAACTAGATTCTGTTCATAGCAACACTAGTTTGCTTTGAAGAGAAACAGCACAAGAGGTTCTTACAGCTCTTGTCTTATACCACATGCTAAGGACCATCTGGACACAGGTAAGTTTTCTTTCCTTTTTTAATGAACAGTGCAATGGTACAGACGGTGCCATTAGGGATGAGCAGACAGGGACAGTGGTGATTAGCAGAGTGATTGAAGCTGTAGGATCAACACTTTGCTGGAAACAGTATGACAAAAGAGCTCTTCAATTTTGTGAAGCTGTGGTTGTCTATATTCTAAGCCAGTGGTGCTCACCCTTCTTAGTGCTGCTGCCCTTTAGTATTTACAGTTCTTCATGTTATGGTGACCCCCAGCCATAAAAATTATTTTGCTACCACTTCATAACTGCAATTTTGCTGTTATGAATCATAATGTAAATATCTGTGTTTTCTGATGGTCTTAAGCAAGCCCTGTGAAATGGGCTTCTGATCCCAAAGGGGTCTAACCTGGGCACACCTTGGGAATAGCTGCTCTATGGAAACAGCATATGGAACCTTGCTGTGATAAGTACTTTGGGGGCAAGGGTTAAATTAAAAGAACACTAAGAATGTTTCTTTTGCTTTTGCTTCTTTGTGTAGCCCTGGCTGTCCTGGAACTCACTGAGATCCACCTACCTCTGCCTTCCAAGCGCTGGGACTAAAGATATGTGCCAATACTGCCCAGCAAGAATATTCCTCTCACATAGAACCCCATCTCACTGAGTGAACCAAATGGAGAGGAACAATCTGGCTAAAAGGCAAGCTCCTTGCACAGTGGTGTGTAGTCTTCTTTTTGTTAGTGCTTTATTCCCCAAGATAGTATTGTTTGAAAGCAATGTATTCTTTCAGATTTTATTTAGCCAAGCTAACTTCAAAGACTGATTATAATAAAACCACCAACTGCATTTGAAACCTGGATTCTTGGAGTCTCGGGTGGGAGATATGCCATCTGTATTCTCAGCACTATGAAGCTAAGACAAGATGATCTTGAATTTGAGGCCAGCCTGGACTCATATATACACATACATACATACATACATACATACATACATACATACATACATAGTAAGACCCTGTGCCAATGATAAAATAACAAAACTCTAAAAAACCACCATCACAACAAATTCCTTTCTAGAAATCAGATAAAAGATATTTTTTTTCCAGCCATTCTTAGGAACACACATTAAACTCAACAAAGGTTCCCCAGCCCCCTTATGAACCAACAGAAATAACTACATTTGGAAACTCATACTAGAATAGAAGTTTGGAAGACCAAGAATCCTAGGATGGTGACAAATTTACTAATGCAGCTGAGAATGACCTTGAACTTCTAACTTTCCTGCCTCTACCTCCCTGAGTGCTGGATTACAAACATACCTTTAGTGTGGTGCTGAGGCTCAAACCAAGGACTCTACATGTGCTTGCAAAGCTAACAGCTGAGCCACATTCCCCTACTGTAGGAAACACTGCTGATTTTTCTGCCTCCTCGCTAACCTAGCTCCACAAAAACACTACCTAAAAATATACACCATTCTGTCACAAAATCATTACTGTGATACATAAGATTAGGCTACAGAAAGTCTACTTGGATTATTATTATTTTTCTGTACTTATTAAGATGAAGAATGGAGTCTACTTTTAATAGTGAAAATCAGTCTTAACCATATACTACAGAGATTCATTTGAATTCCTTCTGACACCTGAGAAGTGAGAGAACCCTCTTCCAGTTCCCATTTCCTTTGCTCGAACTAGTACATGACTGAGACCCTGCCATACCCAAAAGCCAAGCAAAGGAAAAGGTAATGCAATTAACACCTCCACCAAAGGAAGATTCCACACAAACTCATTCAAGACCACCACTGCAATCTGGGGGACTCCTATAAAACTCAAGTCCCCTCTGAACTTCAGAACCTTTCTATGTGTTTATACCTTTCATTAAAGATCCTTGAGCCATGCTAACAAAAAAAGAAAAATAAATGAGCTAAGGATGCCAGATTCAAGAACTGGCACCACAGGCTGCTCTGACTACATAGCTTTTCCAAGACCTTCCACCCCCTGGAACTGTAAGGCTTGCCAAGTCTGATTTGGCATACTGTAGAAAGACCCAAGGCAACTTGGCCATTTCCCTTATAAAACTTTGGAGATGTAGTTACCAAGTCTATCAGGAACAGAATTCTTCAAGCTAGAGCCCAACATCTTTTATATACATAAAAGATATATATATATACACACACACACACACAACTTTTTTATAAGAAGAAGTTTCCTGGGCCATGACACAGAAGATGACTTTACAGTTTTAATAACTAAAATGCTTTTCTTTGTTTAAAACAGCGGTGCTGAACTGCTATGCCACCAAGAGTTACTAATTAAAGATGCTGTAAAGACTGAGTTTAGCCTTCAAAATTACAAACTGGAAGTGATTCTTTTCTAGTATGCTCCATACATCCCCCTAACTTCCAGCGCCCCCCCCTTTCCCCAAACATCTGGAGCAGAAGCACCACAATCTACAGTGCCACAATGCCTTTGAATTTGCTGTTTTAGTGATGTCACGGACATAAAAATAACTCTTAAGGTGAACTCTTAGTGTGTGGGTCCAGCCCAGGCCTACAGCTTGCAGAGACATACAGAAGGTTGTAATATTCAGAAAAGATTAACATACTAGGTGTAACATATTGCTGGAAATTAATTTCTCCCAAGAGCTGGAAGGCACAGACTTCTGACCAAACTACAAAAATTCCATTAAGAAACAAACCGAGGTGTATGGACTGTGAAGTTTCCACTTTTCTGTGATACCATTCATCTCCCGATGGGCAGAAAACACACATGGACCATGCTTTGCCTATGATGATCACCAAGGAGTTCAAGGGGCATATACACCTAATCAATAATCATTTCCTGATTAATAAGAACTACACTTTACACAAAATACTTTATCAGCAGCTGTTTTCATCAAAAAAAAAAAAAAAACCAATAGTCAGTTTCACAGTTGAAAAAGTTACACATTAAAATATTTTACAGTTCATTATATATTCACCAGGCTCCCATTTCCTGATGGGCAGTAATATAAAGCAGATAGAAGGGACAACCTCAAATCTGATGACTCTGACACCAAGTTTTACAAAGCACATGAAGAACCATAAGAGTCTCAGGTTCTACCATAAAACAGCAACCAGATTCCATTCTTTTTAAAAAATCTAATTAGAAACATCTTTAAAAACAAACAGAAAGCAAACAAACAAATCAAACTCCACAGTAAGACGAACAGATTTCAAATTAACAGCAGTCTAAAATCTTTAAACTAATAGTTTCTGTATAGCCAAGAATATGGTAAAACATTAAAGCATGATTTAAGAGTTACTTCTTGCTACAGTATATTTAGTTTCTTTTTTAGATTTGCTTTCTTTCCTCCCAGAAATTACTGATTAAACAGCCTTAAGTGACTCGGTGACATTATTGGGGCCAAAGTCAAAATTTACACACTAGTCAATGACAAGGATGGTCATTTACAGAGGTGGCCATCCACAGGTCCTCTGACAGTGAAGCACCTGGAGGGCACGTTATTGCTCACTGCAAACAGACTCTCATCACCCCGGCTTTAATTCAAGTCTTGGCCGTTTTCTTTTTTTAGTACAACTCATTCTCCTTCCTTTCTTTTTTTTCTCTATACCCTTTATAGATTAGAGATTCTTATTTCAAACACAATTAATGTGGTTGTAAATGGCAAAATAAGTTATGTGGTTGTGTTTTAATTGTGTAGTAGAGACCCTAGAAGGTGGTACTGGATAACTATTTGAACTAGTGTGGGGGAGGGGAGGCAAAACCCTATCAATTTTGTGCAAGGAAGCTCACGGTTTTTTTTTTTGGCACTCGGAAAAACACAGTTCTTTATAATTCTCCAGTTTTCACCATCAAAGCTGTAGATTGGTACCATGTCACTGAGTTTGACTGTAATAATCCCTGATATAGAAAAGAATGGGATGTTAGTACCTAGTGACTGCATATCTAAGTAACACAAAGTGTTAAATGCCAAGTGTAAATAAGTTAGGAAGTTTTCTATATCTGCAAAAGAATCTATCTGGTTTTCTGCTTAAAACAGTTTAAATTCTGATTAACTATTCCAAGACAGTTTACAGAACTAAGTTCCCCTAATCTTCAGGTTTTTCTTGTTGGCAATAATATATACATGCTTTAGTGAAGTACCTAAATCTTCAATAATTATGCCCTTTAAGGGTTCTAAAATAGCCAGATATTAAAAGTATTTTTAATTAGAGTCCCTTGTTTACTATTCAAAACTTCTACTGTAGGTGTGACTTCAGATGAGTGCTTTCAAGGGATGCTGTTCAGTTTCTAGAGTGTATGGTGTGCGCTCTTCATAAAGAGGCTCTCCAGTAACACCCCTAAGCTAGGAACTGTCAGTAAATTATTGCACATTTTTTTCTTTTTTTTTTCCTTTTTATTTATTCTTTTTTTTCCACTTTTTTTCTTTTTCTTTTTTTTCTTTTTTTTTTCTTTTTTTTTGGTGTGGCATCTGAACATCTGCTAAAGCTATTTTCTAGGATATGAATCATTCAAACACTGAGTAGAAATCTAGAGTGACCACTAACATTAGCCCTACATCTTGGATGGATGCTTTTCAGAATGTTCAATAATGCATTCTGTGCTTAAATGGGATGTAATGAAGTTGGAGTGAGACCTGACCACTTTGAAATGGGACATGATAGTAAAATGGGTTAATGTCCTTACTTTTAACATTGAGATATGAATATATAGCTTACGAAGGTAAAAAAATTCATGGTTTCTAGTCTCTCATAATATAAAAAGTCATTCATGACCAGACCTCAGTAGAGGGCTTAGGAGTCAGGATGATAGTCTACTTTGTATTCATTTAGAAACGGTTTCATGTGATTGTGCCAAGGCTGAACGATGAGGGTATGTGTCAAAGCGGACAGCGGTGGGAGGAGAGCATGTGCAGTCCACCCTGTTCCTTGGGGAGGAACACAGGGGGATCTGGGTACATGGAACAGTGCCTGAGCCTCATCCATAGACCAAGAGAAAAGCTAACCATGCTGTTACCAACGATTAAAAAATTTGGGGTGCAAAACAATGCATGACTATGGGACAGATTATGTAAATAAAGAATATATATTAATGATAGTTTCTATAATATAAATAGCCTTTAATAAAAAAAAATAATCTTTTTAATAACATTAATACTCACTTCTATTTTCTGGAAAACATGCATGAAAAAAAAGTATTCAGTCAATTGCAAAAGGAGAAACAATCAGCTTCAAGTGAATACTGTCCAGGTCGGAAGCAGGAGCCCTGCTGCCCGCCCTCTGCTACATCACTGCTGCACTTGATGCCAGCCCAAATTTCCCTAGGAAACAAGTCAGATCCTTGTAAATACTGTCCAGAAAACACCAACAAAAACACAGCTGTCTGCAGGTTATCACTTGTGACTGCTTTCAAAACAATAGGTGAGATCCCAAGTCCATGAAAGGGCTGTTTAAAGCAAAAAGCGAGTCCCTTCACCCCAAGTGTTGTTCCTCATTAAGCAGGAAGTCAAAATACCCACTTCAAATAATAAGTCTGAACAGCAATGGGAAATAAGGATTTTCATTCTTCTCCAATTTCATGTACTTAATATAAGCTCCAGCTTTCTCAGACCTAAAGCAGTCACAGCCTTGGTTGTGTCCACATTTTTAACAGAACCCTGGCAAGACAAACAGAACAGCATTCTCTTTTTGTCTTCATCATTGTATGTATTTTGGGGTTTTTTGTTTTGTTTTGTTTTTTTAAAAAAAGATACAAACAATCTCCAAAGTTTACCTTTTTTTGGACTTAAGGCATAACATGAAATTGCTCATTATTCTAAAGCTGAATTCTGGAAGGAACTAGTTTAGTGCTATCAAACCCTGTTTGTGTGTACAGTGTTTCAATTAGAGAGCATGTTGTTTCTGTTCTTGCTCAAGTCCTAATGTTGTTCCAGACCGTGCCATCCCTGTGCCACTGTCTGCCTGCTGCCACTCACTGCCATGCAGTGGAGAAACTGTGCACCAGTTTGCAGTTCCCAGCTCCCATCTCAATTCAATGCATGCTGCTTGATGGTGTGGAAGATCCAGTCCATTTTTGTTGTCCAGCCGCCATGATGTGCATCGTTCATTTGTTTGGTGAAATATTCCAAAGCCTCTTGCTCAGTTTTGTCTAAGGCTAGAGTCTTTCGAATATATGCAATGTCATCAAAAGACTGCAGTTCTGGCATTCCAGAGCCAAGCATCATTGAGAAAAGATTGATGAAGAGATTGGCATGCTGCCGAATTGCTAGGTAAGCCTTGTAACACATCTCCTGAAACCTGGAAGTGGGCAGAACACTGGTCAGTGCACGAGCTAGTACTGACTGTATAGAATTAACACACTTGTCTTGAGCCAAGGTCTAAACCCCACCGTTTCTCTCCCTGTTCCCACGGCCCACACCATTCTAGATGGAGTACTACTGCCTTCCCAGCACCTGAAATAGTGCTTGGAACACTGGGGTTCAGTATTTACTAAAGGTTAGACTGACTTATACACAAACAGAATTTTATAAAAGTCCTTTGAAATCTAAGATAGACTAATGATGTACCACAGGATGGCAGAAAAAGAGTTAAGTATGCATAACAGTTATTGTTTGCTGGCTTTCTTCAGGTTAGGACCAAAAAAAACATGTCCTAACCACATTACATTATTATTTGACAAGATAAAGTTAATTACTTCAACAATAGCCAATAATTTCAGTGTATCAAGGTTTAAGGGTTACTTTCTTATAGGTCTCACATAGCTCAATGAAATCACTTTTCATGACCCCCTACCCCAATCAGCTGTATGAGCAAAACCAAAGACACCATCCCAGGTGGCTTCTCCCTGACATCCACAGCTCTGAAGCACAGGAGTAGCACCTGCAGTGCACAGTAGGGCCTCTCCAGCCCAGGTAGTCTTTGAGCTCACCTCTCAAACTCTCTGGTCTTTGTGTACTCTTGGGCTCCTTTACTAATCACAATTAAGAAATCTTGCGTCAAAACAAATGGCACCCGTTCTCGTTTATAACCAAATTTTTTCTTCTTGTGATCCAAAAAGTGCCCAAAATCTATATGAAACAGCTTTCAAAAATAAGAAATTACATTTTAGTTTAACATGCAGACATAAAGGATCTTGACTTAATACATTTACAGAACCTGAAAGCACTTTAAAGGCTACTACCTGTCCATCATCTTTCACCATGATGTTGCTATTGTGTCTGTCTCCAATCCCCAAGATGAAGGTTGCCACACAGTACCCAGCACAGGACCTGGTGAACAGGTCAATGGCTGCATCGTATCTACAGAGAAGAAATAAATGAGGTCATGGGAGGTGTGGAAACAAAGTGGCTAGGGTCAAACCGGGGAAATACGTCTAAAGTTTCACATTAACATGGTGGGGGGTGGTTTAAAGATCTGACAAGTTTTGAAATTCTTAAGTCTCAAAGAAATGTTTAATGTTCCTTGACCTAAGCATAATTCTTTTTTTAAAAATGTATTTTTATTTATTTTTTGGTGATTTTACATCATGCACCCCATCAAACTCAGTTATCAGTCCTCTCAGTTTCATACCCACTCTTATGATCTCCCCATTTACTAAAAAGCTCATTCATGCTGTTCATTGACTTACTAGAGCATAATTAAATCTCTGTGGCCAGACCCTTAAAGTAAAGGAGTCTTTCCTCACTCACACCCCTGCCAGAGGCCATCAATGCAGAAGTGAGGCGCTATGTCATTTAATTATATTCTAGCCTTGAGCTCTTGTATACAATGACATTGTTTTTTTTTTTTTATTTGTTTTCTTTTATTATGAATAAAGAAGTCACATTTTCTATCCTTGTATATTCTTATCAAGGGTTTTTTTTTTTTTTTTTTTTTTTTTTTTTAAGTCCACCAATGAGTGAGTACATCCTCTGCTTATCTTTCTGGGATTGTGATACCTCAATCACGAGGATATTCTCCAAATCTATCCATTTGCCTGCGATTTTAGGATATCATTTTTTCTTACTGCTGAGTAGTATTCCATTGTATAGATGTACCACAGTTTGTTAATCCATTCTTCAGTTGAGGGGCATCTAGGTTGTTTCCAGGTTCATGCTATTACGAATAATGCTGCTTTGAACATAGTTGAGCTAATGCTTTTGGGGTGTAAATGTGCAGCTTTAGGGTATATGCCTAAGAGTGGTATTGCTGGATCCTTGGGGAGATTGATTCCCAGTTTTCTGAGAGACCGTCAAACTGTATCCCAGAGTGGTTGAACAAGCTTACACTCCCACCAACAATGGAGGAGTGTTTCCTCGCTCCTAAGCATAATTCTAACCAGAATGAAATAAGCATCCATCATAATTCTCTCTCCATGATATTTGTGTGTGTATGCATGTGTTTGAAGTGTACATGTGTCAAGGTCAGACTAATTTGTTGGGTGCTGGGACAAACCACAATCTGCAAGGGAAAATTAATTCTTTTTTTTTTTGAAGGTCTCACTATATAGTCCTGGCTAGCCACTATGTAGGAACTCAATACGTAGACTAGGCTGCCTCACAATTAGGAGAGATCTATCTGCCTCTGCTTCTCTGTGTAGCCTTTTTGGTTGGTATGGAACTTGAAGATCCACCCTGCTTCTGCCTCCTAAGTTCTGAAATTAAGGCATGTGTCGTCATTGATAGTGTTTAAAATTAAATGCTAAAACATCATTAAAAAAACAAATTAGAAGTAAAAATTTTAAGTTTTGAATAAGATTTATTTTTACTTTTAATTATGTATCTATGTATGGGCTCATACACCTGAGTGAAGGTGCCATGGAGACCAGAAAAAGTCCACCCAATTCCCTGGAGGTGGTTGTAAGGGAGCCCATGCAAGTACTGGGTGCTGAGCTCAGCTCCCCCAGAAAAGGGATATGCACTCTTAACTGTTGTACCAATATCTCTAGCACCAAATGCCCATTTGTTTATAACTAAAAGAGAACATGAAATATAAGGTGAATGATGAACATCTATCAATTCATAAGAAGTTCTCTCATTCACTCACAACCTCCAGTATTTCAGAAGTAAAGTGCATTTTTCCGACTACAAAAGTTTTCTCCTTAGCCAAGAAGTCCACTGTTCACTAGCATGTAACAGAAACTCAAGAGCAAACTCACATCTCGCCCTTGTTCTTGTCCTTAAGCCATTGATGCAGCGTGTGGCTGTTGAACTGCAGCGCCCCCTTGAGGCCTCCTTTGCACTGGATCTGCATGATGGTGTGAGAGTTTCTCACCACCTCGATGAGGCCCACACAGTCCCCAATGGACAGACAGCCATAAGGTAGCATTCTAGAAAGTTGACAAAGGCAGAATTTTAAACTAAATATTTTCGATTGAAATTAAAAATATAATAGCATCATTTCCCAATTCTCTTTAGTTCTTCCTTCTCATGCACATCTCCTTGCTCTATCTTAAATTCATGGCCTCTTTATTTCTTTGTTCTCTCTCTCTCTCTCTCTCTCTCTCTCTCTCTCCCTAGATATAAGTGAATATAAATGATATAAGTGAATGTCACTTGTATGTATGTTTTCAGGGCAGACCATTTGGTACTAAATAAACCAAATCAGGGCTCTTTCCCAGGGAAATCTCTCTCTCTCTCAGGTGATTTCCGTCTTCCATGTTAGCATGTCTACTGGTGTCACACTTATTCAGGTCTTGTAAAACTACATACAAATATTTTAATAGGCCAAAGAAAAACTCCATTCGATTAGTAAATTTAACATGAATAACCTTTATTGTCTTATTACTCTTTCTTTTTTGTATTGACAAACCTACTTCTAAAACTGTATGAGTTCAGCTAAAATGAAATCATTGTGTGCTAATATATTATTTTTTATGGACCAAAACAACCTATATTAAAAAAGCAGTGAGGGAGGCTGAAGAGATGGATGGACCAGTACTTAAGAGCACTGGCTGCTTTTCCAGAGGACTCAGGTTTGGTTCCCATCACCAACATGGTGGCTCATAGCCATCTGTAACTCCAGTTCCTGGAGATCCTTCTGGCCTACATTGGCACCAGGCATGCATGTGGTGCATACACATACATGTAGGCAGAACCCGCATACACATAAAACAAATTAATGTTAAAAAAAAAAAAAGCAGTGAGAAGAATGACTTTCACATTTTTTCAAAACATTTTTATGTCTGGGTTTTATAGTCAACTGTATTTTATTTCATGTGTATGTATCTGCCAGTGTGAGTTTACATGCACCACATGCATGCAGGAGTCTGCAGAGATTGGAAAAGAGCATCAGATCCCATGCAACTGGAGTTACAGGCAACTATGAGCTGCTATGTGGGCCCTGGGAACCAAATTTGATCCTCAGGATTAGCAACTACTGTTAAACATTGACCCACCTCTTCACACCAATGCCAGCTGTGTTTTTATATGCATTTCTATAAATATACACATGAGCAGTTTCTCTTATGTTGATGCTTGTTTTGTATTTCTTTTTGAAACAAGGACTTGTCTTGTGGTTTAGGCTGGCCTCAAAAATCAAGATCCTGCCTTAGCCCTCTGAGTGTGTGGGTTACAGGCATGTGCCACCATTCTTAGTTTTATGTGTGATACTCTAATTAAACACATGAACCATCTACACAGAGGTAGCTAGGAAAAGGAAGAACAAAGTGACGACTTTCTTTGATACGATTTCTGTAATTAGTAAGATATTCAGTTGCAATGTGGACTACAAAACTGTATCAGTAAAATAAAACTCCATGCTATTAAATCTAAATTCACTTGTGTTAAAATGTATATTTTAACATTATGTGTTCCTGTACTGGTCATTTACCCCAGCCTGTAAATTTTATAGATTTTTAAACGCTGAGATGCTTTTTTTAAAATTGTGACATAATGTGGTTTATTTTTCAGCTAGGGTCAGGATAAGCAGCCCTAGCTAGCCTGGTACTGTCTCCCTATAAAAGCTAAGTCAGCCTTGTACTCTCTCTCGCCGATCCTCCTGCCTCATCCTCTCAAACAGGGGTAACAGGGATACAAACCATGCCAGCCACAGCTGTTAATGCTACCATTAATCTCATTTAGAAAAGTCTAAGTTGGGGAATATTAATGTACAGATTTTCTTTCATTATAAATTTTTCCTCTAAAATTCAAATTTTATCACTGACAACAAAAACTGCCATAGTTTTCCTTCAAGAGACACATGAAGGGTATGCATTTTCAAAGAAAACACCTGCCAAATAGCCTAACTGAATTATGCCTTGTCCATTAGACATTTTAGTTTTGGTATTTTTGGAAAAGGTATATGCTATGTAGCTCAGGATGGCTCCGATCTTCTTAGGTAGTCCAGGTTGGTCTGAACTGTGGATTCTCCTGCCTTAGTATTCTGATTGCAGGGCTTAAAGGCATGTATCTATTCTTAGACTATCAGTTTGTTTTGTTTTGTTTTAATTAAAAATGGTATTCTCTGAAAAAGCAGCTAGTTTTACAACCCATATCCAGAAACGCTCATCTGTGACCTAACCATATTTGGGGACGTAGGAATAGTATTTCAGGTACTTCTACATTGTGATATTAAGTATTACAGAGTGGAGTCATGTGCTTGACAGGGGTTTGAGGTTTCAAAAGCCCATGTCAGGCTCAGTTCTCCTCTCTCTATCTGCTGCGACGTAGATCAGGATCTAAAACTTTCAGCTACTGCTCCTGCTATCCGCTTTCTGCCATAATGAAAATGGAATACCCCTCTAAAACTATCCCCCCCAATCAAATGCTTCCTTTCATAAGAGTTGTCTCCTCACTGTAACGTAACAGTAGTTGAGACAAGGCCTATCAGATGACATTTTAGAGCAGGGAGCTTCTGTTTGTGTAATGTCTATAGATTTGCAACAGTCAAGTCAGAGAAGGAATTGCTATCAAAAGCAATGACTGGACTGTGAGAGCACAAAGCATCTTTGCAAAGTCAGGAAAGAGAATACAAATGACCAGAGAACATTGGATACAACAGCAAACTGATAAAAACTTCAGTTGCTTTCCTAAGCTTTGCTACAAAATTAAGAAGGTAGCTTTAGAATTACTAAATTTCTATGATGAAACTGGCTTCTGAACTTCAATATTCTTAAATTCTTATTTGTGTTTGTATTTATACACATATGTGTGGGTGCCTGTGGGACCAGAAGAGGGGGCTGCATCCCCTAGAGTTGACGTCATAGGCAGTTTCAGACACCCAATGTAGGTGCTAGGAACCAAACTCCAATTTTCACAAGAACAGTAAGCACTGGGCCATGTGTGCAGCTTCCTTTTTGAACTGTAGGAAGTCTGCTCTACTCTTAATGGTGTCAATCCAGGGCACCGGCAGTCTGGGGGCACTCATGGGACAACTCTGTTTACTTAGGTGAGGAGAGATGACAAGGCAATCACATCACTTCTTAATCACTACTGCACTTTTTTTATTTTTCTTTTTTGCTTTTGCAAACATTTTAAATATAGGCCCCTAGACTTCTACCATAAAGACTTTATTGGGCAGTGGAGGTGCACACCTTAAATCTCAGTACTAGAGAGGCAGAGACAAGTGGATCTCCGAGAGTTTGAGGCCATCCTGCTCTAAAAAAACAAAGTTCCAAGACAGCCACAGCTGTTACAGAGAAATCGTGTGTGTGTGTGTGTGTGTGTGTGTGTGTGTGTGTGTGTGTGTGTTTCCTTCCGATTAAGACTTTAGTTTATTCTCTTAAGATAATTTTCATCCCATGCTCTAACTACCTACCGAAGGTCAAGGCCTTGGTTTTGCCAGATGTTCTCCATAATTCGGATGATCTGAAGTGTTAACATATCTTGCCGTAAATCTGAAATTCAAATATATGTCACATTTAACATCATATTATCACTGTTGTCAGATGAAAATAAAAAGCTATGTTCAATCTTCAAAATAATTTGTAATGTGGCAGTGTTTTAAGTCTTTAATCTACTTCAAGACTATTTGCACAATCACCTGGATAATAACAAGGTATTTTAAAAGTTCCAATTGTATTTAATGTATTTACCTTGTGAAGAATTGAGTGTAAATGTGGCCTACAATGCAATGCTGGGGTCAGCAGCACTCACTGCTGAGTGTGCTGCTCTCAGGAGCCACTGGTGAGCCTCCCCTCTTCTTGCAGCCCACTGTCTACAGAAATGAGGACCTTCTTGACAACAGTCTCAGAAGACTAAATGCACTCCTTGTCTCGTGGTTCTTTCTCTTTTGTAACTATTTGCTGAACATTCTTTCCCCAATCAGACTTACAGTTAGTGCTATACAAACCACCAATACACACAGGAAGTAAGCCAAGGCAGACACTCCTGATTCTGAAGGAGATCAAATTTCACCTCAATTAGGAAGACTGACCTCAGATCCTGACAGACTGGCACCTATTTGTTTAAGGACTTTTCTGAGATAACTTTTTTTTTTCTTTTGTTGAAAAAGAGTCTCATGTAGCCCAGGCTGGCCTTGAACATTTGGCTATAGAAGACATCTGATCTTCCTGCTTTCCCCTGCAAAGTGCTGGAATCACAGCTGTATGTCAAACAACTTTGATGGAGATTGTTTCACTGGAGTATCAAGACCACCTGTACTCACCTTAGTTCTGCCCCATTGCCCTCCTGTAATACCAGCCTTCCTCTAGCCCAGCCTCAGTATAGCTTAGGAAGATGGACCAGCTTCAGCCAGTTGGCCTTTCTTTGGATTGAATATTCTGGGTGATTTCTTAAGCACATATACACATTTCTTTCTGTTATTAGTCTGGCTTCTAACAGGATTTAGAAGTCCATCCTAAGAATTTGTAGTCTATCCCAGGAATGGATGAGGGCAGAAGCCATTTTTCCTTTCCTACTCATGCACACTCACTGTGGGGTTAGGGAGGAGTACCAGACTTAGAATTACAGGGGTCAACCTTCAGTTATTTCCTAAGCTGCAAGCTAAGATCATGACAAGTGAGTTCTTTGTGGCAGGAGTCTACCTTCAAGAAAGATGAGGGGAACTGAGAAGTGTCTGCATATATCTACTCTCTCCAAATCCTGGGTTCAAAGTCATGAAAACATAATTTCCCATTTTCCAAACTCCTCCACATACACACTGTAAAGTATGAGACCTTTTAGTATTCTAGAATTTATATAGCAATCCTTAAATGGCTTTCAAAGGTTTCCATGGTTCATAAATATCCTGTGTATAAAGAAAGCAACATGCACAGGGCATGAGCTCACTAGTGCTCTCCTCACCGTCGCCATTTTTAAAGATGATCTCATTGTTCTGGAACAGTAGCTCTGACATGATGTCTGGGTTCTCCCAATTCAACCATAGTGGCCTTTTTGCAGAGGACATAATTCGGCACTCCTCAAGCCTGTAAGACAGTTGAAGACTTTACCAGGCACCTTAGCTTTTTATACTTTGGGTCCTTGGGTTTACTTAAGATACTCATACAATATAGCTTTTGGAAGTGACATAAGAATCAAAACTTTTTCAAAAGAAAATAATCTTAAAAAGTTTACATAAATTTTCAGACAATCTAAGAACACATCACTGTTTTTATACAGACCATTCCCACTTCTGTTTATGATACCAGAACTTCTAACCACAAAAAGATTTATACAATTTTCAAAGTAGCAGAAATTGATTCTAAATAAATGTAGGTCTAGTTTAAGACTATTTTACTATTGCTGTTTTATAAAAATTAGAGGACTGTGTTTTTGTTAAGACTTACTTGAAAAAATACTTATTTAAACAGGACAGTAAAGGACATAAAAACCTTACCTGAGGTTGCCTAGTTGATGAGCAGGGTTTAGAGGAGACAGAAAACCCTGCAGAGCATCCATGAAATCTGGCTGTCTCATCTGTTCAACCAAAAACTTCATCTGAACCTGATAAAGAAAGGACCATCTGAGTGAGAAGTAGACTTCATAAGGGACGAACGACTGCTGCTTCCTTCCCACACTGAGAATGCAGTGCTGTGAAGACGGCACCCATTCCCTAGGCCAGGCAAACTGGTGACTGGGGAGTCCATGACTAGGGCAATATGTTGGGGGGGGGCAGGTTCTGGGAGACAAGCCCTGCAAAGTTATTTAAGAACAGCGTGCAGACCAGCTGTGGTTTTTGTAAACCAAGGTGCATTACTAACACTGTCCTGCTGTTTGTACACTGGCTGCTTTCACAGCTGAGTTCAGTAAGTAAGGCCAGATTACATGATCTGAAAAGTCAAGTATTTACTTGATTTTCAATGAGGAAGTTTGCTGATCATTACTTGAGAAGAAAAATAAAAAGACCAGACTACTTTAGATTTAAGCTTAATATTCATACTTTTAATGTCAAGCATTCAGTTATGTTAGAAAGATTCACTGAGCAGTTTGTAGTATGAAGATTTATCCATCAACTCAGAGCTATCAAGCAGTATAAAATAGAAAATGTGACAGAGCAAAAGAGGCTGGGGCCAGAAATCTGTAATTTTCCCATTTGAATCTGAGCTAATGAAGTTTTCCCCACTTCTGTATATTAAGTAAATAGCTATAAAATCTCATTACCATCGACTAGGCAGCTCTTTTGAGTAAAGGCATAAAAGCTAGAGATCTCTGTCTATTTTAATATTAACACAGGGCCCCCAAACTCTAGCATAAACACAAAATGACCCATAGCAACTGTTTGTACTTCCAGAGTGTAACTCAGTTCCTCACCATAACCTCATTTAAGCTGACAAGTCATTGAGTGATAAACTAGAATTTCCAAATGAAAACACTGTACAAAGTCAATTTGTAATATGAAGACTCTAACACAAAATAAATGCTAGCACTTAACAAACCATCCCTTGTAAAGTTTTCAAACTATTGTAATATAGTAAATGTTTCAAAGCAGTCCCCTGTTGCCCATAATCTCCATGTCAGAAATGAACAATGTTTTTTAATTTTTCTTTCTTTCTATACTTATTTACTTAACTTATTTACATGAACCACATACTTCACCAAGCTTGGTTTATCTGGTTCTGGAGACTGAACTTGTGTGTGCTATTCATATACCACCAATGCTAAAGTCTGACCTTTTCCATATATTTCTATTAATCTATAATTGAATCTATATATCACACAACTTTAAAGAAGTCAATTCACTCACATTTTAAGGAACCTAAATTAATACAGTAGCATGTTTTTAGATTAATTGCTGCAATCTTTAAAAGGTTGTTTTTCTGTTCTTTGCCTTTTGGGTCTCCCAGGTGAATGGACTCTATTTCAGCAGAGGGAGGCCAGACCTGCTTCTCAGCTGGCAGTGCTGAGGAGGGGTGAGAAAGGCCCTGAGAACCTGCTGAGTATGACAGGTTTGCTCGGGCCAGTTAAACTCACTTCTTTCTACTTATTTTCAGTCATTACCAAAACCACACAAGATAAGAAAAGATCACTTTAGGTATTTCCAGCTACATGAAAAGAGTACAAGGTAGGCATCCTTGTGTTCAAGGACAAGTGACAGGTGCTTTGTCCAGGTCACAGACACTATGTTCAAAGTATTGTTTCTATTTTGCAGTTGTGGAAAATGAGTTTAAGAGCCTACATGATATATTTATTCACAAAGCTGGCAGACAGTGGAATCTGAGTCCAAATTGCAAGGACCATGATCTATGTGTATACTGGGCTTTTAAGTAATTCAGCCCCACTTGAAGAAAGAGTTCAAAGCCAACAGGAGAGCCATTCACATACCTTTTGTGTTTCATCCTTTTTCTCCTGCTTGAGGATGTCAGTTAGGTTGATGAGCTTCTCCATGGCCTCTACTTGTCTGTTCAGGTGTTTCAGATACATCCCACAGGCGCGGCAGTAGGACTCCAACAGCAAGCCAAATCTCTGACTCACAGTCTTATTGTGCATCTCAGATCTAAAAGAATAAGCAAAGTTTATTTATGTGTATATATAGTCTTTTTACTTTTTACTCATTTTATGTATATGTACATCTGTGTACCATGTACATTCAGTACCCGTGGAGGCCAGAAGAGGATGCTGGATCCCTGGAACTGTAGTTATATATTGTGGGTGCTGGGAACTCAACTCAGACCCTCAGATCCACGGCAAGAGTGCCACATTCTCCTCACCGAGCCCCTGCTCCATCCTACAAGTAGTCTTTCTTTGAAAACTGTCTTGACAAGGTGAAACTCTAATCTTGATTAGGAGGCTGTGCTAGGAAAATTGAAGACACGCAGACAAAGTATGCTTGGTTTTGATTCTAATTCAGATACTAATAAGACCCATATATGGGCTTAAATGAACATATACACTTTCTTAGAAGATAGTAAAAACCCATTTTCTAGCCCAATACTATTTTAATCAATAATACAACGATTAAAAACCTACCAATTTAGAAGAAAATAACCAAATGTTTAAGTAGTTCTTGGCCATATTAATAAACAACTAGGTACTTTACTGATTCAGGTTTATTGTAGCTACTTTTCATTCATTAATTTCAGTGTAAGATGTAAAAGAAGAAAACAGGAAAGCAGAATAATAAAGTGAACTGAGGCAGGTAAAAAGCTCAGACTCTTGAGCCTCCTGCAAACATGTTCCTATTTTCCTGTCTCTATGTCTATTTTAAACATAGCTCTCTAGAGACTGACTTTAATTAAAACACAAACAAAACAAAAAACCAAACCCACACCAGACACAAACCTGTTTCTAAATGTCTTGAAGTCTAGGTGATTTATGACAGCTCTGAGTACTGTATCACACTGCATAAAGCAGTTTTTCTCTTTTTAACCCCTACCCACCATGGAGCAAAGGCTGGCCTGGTAACTGTGACCCCTTGCCTCAGCTTCCCAAAGTCCTGGGATTACTTGCAAAAGCCACTTTTTTTTTTTCTTTTCTTCTTCTTCTTTTTTCTTTTTTAAAGCTTATTTTCTTACAAGAAACCATAGATTTCTACATTCCAAGGTAAGATTTTCATTTTGGGCCAACATCATCTATGTATACAGTGAAATCTACCACAACATTAATTTGATTCAGACAATTTTACTTTGCTCAAGGTGGATCCTTTGAAAATATTTGTACCAACAGTACAGAATTCAGTTCTAACATATATTGCTCATTGAATTCCAAAGAAAAGAACTGTGCAACAGGCTTGGAACAGCTTTTTAGACAAAGCAGCAAGATTCATGCACTTATTAGGGAGGTAAGTTATACATATTTTTAAAAAAAAATAACTGGTAGGGATAAAAAATCTGACTTACTTTAAGTGCCAAAAGAAAAAATGTCCGATCCTTTGATTTGTCAATGCTTTCTTGAGTAAAAATCTCACAAGCAGGTTATCCAAATATTGTTCATATTTTAAAACCTGGGGAATTAGAAAAAAAACTCAAAAATTCAGATAAATTTTCTGCAGAGCTGAACTTAAAAGAAAAAACAAACACTATAAACAAAGCAGATAAGACCATTAGTAATAAACGGATTTTTAAAAAAGCTTAAAACTACTGCTGCTGCTTTGATAAACTGTCTGGATGTTGAGTAAAGCATTTTCAGTTTTCAGTGTCTTACCTGTACAAGCTGAATGAGGTACTGAGAAAGTTTGTCATCTGTTAAGTATTTTTCCAAGCACCGAACAGCAAAACTTCGAACCATAGGATCTGGATAATTACAGTCCAGAAGCTCCATGGCCTGTTCAGGTTTGATTGGAGGCCAGTCTTTTACTAAGCAATACATCTGTGGACAGAAAAAGACCATAAATTATATGTAAAAATCTAAAACACTGTTTTAACATCTGATTTTAAAATTTGTTAAAAGCTGGGAGTGGTAGCACATGCCTTTAGTTGGGAGATAGAGGCAGCAGATAAGTTTCAGGTCATCTCCCCCCTCCCCCCAAAGAAAAAAACCCACACATTTAAAAATAAATGATTAGTTTTATATAAAAAATGATTATGACTGGTGTTTTCTAAATTACAGACTAATCTAAGCTGATGCAGATTTTCTGAGAATTGATGATTTAGACAACATGCAGGTTCTGTGTGAGAGCCCCTAAATGATCTCACCTGGGCTACTTCATCTCTGGAATTCCACTTGACGGACAAAAGCAATTTGGGTAGGATTTCAGGAATCGTTACACAATAGTGTCTGTTGGGGAGGATAATAAAGAACATGTTATGAGAAGGTCTAATATCTAATTCCCTCATTATACATCTGTAAGAAGTTCTAAGCTTATTATTATTATTACCCTACCTGAAAGCCAACTTGTGTTGAAGACCATAGCTGTATATGTATTTATATATCTATGCAAACACAGTTAAAATGGTAAAGACTAAGGATTCAAATGGGGAATAATGTTGGCTGACAGTTAAGAACAATCAGTTAAGTGTTACTGTTCTTTAGACACCCAAACAGTTCTCCTTCATGACCCCCATGAGCTTACTGCACGAGACTCTCTAAGATATGAACTACAACTCCTTCAGTTAGATTTGACAGTGTAGGAGATGACAATGGGTAAAGGTGCTTTCCATGCAGCTGATATGTCCACATAGCAACAGGAGGAATGGATGCCTGCAGACTGTCCTCTGGTCTTCACACATATACCATGTTACATACAACCTCTATCTCATAATAATAAATAGATTGTAATAAAAAATAACAGTAATATTCCATGTAGCAGCACAATTTACAAGTGAGGATAAGGCATTATCTTCTGCCTTAAAGAAAAGGGAAAGAAACTTGACAAATACAAAGCATTTATTTAAATCAATGAAGTCATGAGTAGTTGATCTAATGCACGCATGTGTGTGCATGTATGTGTGTTGTGTGTTCCTGCTTGAATTTTACTTTTAAAAAAATTCTAAAGAAAGCAAGTTATCAGTCTGAGGTTACACCTGGGTGGTTGAGTACATGCTTAGTTTGCAGAAAGCTGTAGCTTAAATCTCTATTGCCCATTTTTTTTTAAAAAGGGAATTTAAAAAGTTTGAGGATGGGGATATAGGATGGTAAAGTGTTTGCTTAGCGTTAAATGAGGCCCTCGGCTTCATGCTAATCCCCAGTACCTTGAGAACAGGTGTGGTGACGGGTACCTGAAATCCTAGTACTTAGGAGGTAGAGGCAGAAGGATCAGAAGTTCAAGGTCATCTCATCTACAGTTCAAAGCCAGCTTGTGCTGAAACTGTGCCCCAACAACGAGATAAAACAAAAACAATTTAAATGTTTAAGTATCAACATAGCATGTGTCTCTAAAAGAAATAACTTGTATTCATATCTTTGAAAAAGTCAACATTAGTAAGAAAAATAATTTAAGTTACATTTTACTTACTCTACTGGGTATAGTTTTAAAAAAACAACACTATGGTAAGAACAAGCCAGGAGTGATGGGTCACACTTGTAATTCCAGCACTCAGGAAGGGGTCTGAGGTTGGAGGATTTCCAGGAACAGAGGCAGCTGGGCTATGCAGTAAGCTCAAGCCTAGCATGAACTACAGTGAGAGACCCTATCTGTTAGTATTTTGTGTGTGGAAGAACTCACCAGCATGCTGTCAAGGAGCCATATTAGGTTTATTAAGAACGAGTAGGGGAGGGGAAAGAAAAGGGGGAGAGAGAGAGAGACAGAGACAGAGAGAAAGAGAAGGGGGGTCATGGTTGGGGCTTTTAAAGTCAGACATGCCTTAAAGATAAACATCAGAGACTCTTCCCAGGCAGTGGCATGGCCACAACAATCTAACACCATCTCCACAACAACCAAATGGTGTGCTGGTAACTACCTCGGCTTCCTGTCTTGAGAGCCTTACCCCCCCACACTTGCCTGTGGCTCCATAGAAAGTCTTTCTCTTGTTCAGTTATTTCAGACAGTGGGTCCCGGGTGCAAAGTGCTCGGAGCTGTTCTTTGTCATTTTCTCTTAATTCATTGTCTCTGGCGAGTCTGTTACTCTGAAAAGTAAAGTATGACTTCACATGAGCTTCTTTGAGATTCATGAGTGATATGTTTTAAAAAGCAAGTAGACTTTTAATAAAGCTCACATGGCTTATTAATACAAAACAGTTTATCCTTCTAATCTAACTAATTTAGGACAGTATTTGTGAACTAATGCAGCCATGTGGTTATTCTGAGCACCAAGTAGTCAGAAGGGTAACCTCCCAAGTGAGCCTGGGCAGAGGGAAGGAAGCCAGCTCTTCCTCTACCTAATTGTAGCCTGACGATGCTTCTGGCAGAAGAGGGCAAAAAGCAGTAGAATAATAAAATAAAAATGCAAACTCTTTCATAGTCCTTGCTAAATCATCCTCATAACTATTGGCAAGATTTTAAATTTAAAAAGCAAATTTAAAAAGATTAAAAGATGAGCTAACTCATTAAAGCATTGCACATTAAGAAACTAAACAAAGTAACAAATTTATTGTATAACAAGTAATAGATTTATTCTCTTCAATTACAGATTATTTGCCCCCGAGTCTTTAAAAAACAAAGATATATAATTCTAAAGTGTCACCATGTAAAAAACAAAACAAGAGGGTATGCAAGATGGCACACTGATTGGGTAAGATGCTCACAACTAAACCTGACAGCCTAGGTTTGATCCCTGGGACTCACCCGCATTGTGAGAACCAACTCCACCAAGCTGTCCCTGACCTCCACAAGCAAGATGGGGTATACACACCCACCTCCCACAATCATCTGAACAGTCATTGTGGAGGCTTATTAATATATTATACAAAACAGATAACCATAGTCTAGCCTTTTGAATAGTATAAACAAAAGGAGTCCTCTGTGTTAGTTGGTTTTTATATATTGGATGCATCCTGAAGTTATACAACAGGGAGAGTACTATGTGAACATAGTCTTTCAATCAGCACTTGTTGAGGATGTGCCCTGGTTTGCTCTTCCTGTGAGGCTTAGAAAGTAGATCCTACTCATAAAGTGCCCAACCCAGAAGGAAATTTTTTTTTAAAGATGAGTTTGGTCTGATGGAGAAACAGGAAAAAAGCCAGTGAGAGAAACACCCAGAGGAGAAGAGGAGTCAGCACTTGAAATTGGCAGCTAAGGCTGAATGTTTTTAGTGATTCTACACAGGGGATGGATGCTATGATTTATTCCACATTTCGTAATGTTTTTTGCAGCTGTTCCAAAGCAGAGGGGAAATTAGTTAGAAGGCTACTACATGGGTTCAGACGAGAAACCTGCTGTTGTACATCATTACTATCATTAGCACCCAATGGACTCCATTGCTTCTATACTTTAAAAAACTTGTTTTTATGTTAATATAAAATAATTTACAAAAATATCAGGAAATATTTACATATTTTCCTGTTTAGCAATCATAAACCATTTTCATTTTCCATTTATATTTACTGATCATATGATCAAGGTATGAATTCTGCACCACTCTTTTCCTTTCAAAGGCCTCTGTATATACATTTGCCTTCTGCAACTCCTCATGGAGAAATATATGGAGTGACTGTTAACTGCCCAGCACTGTGACAGTTTGGAAGGTTATCATGACTGGACTGAGGGAAGCCTCAGTGAGTACTGCACACTGCAGAGGGTGAGAGTGAGGGAGAAGGCTTACCCTGAGGGGAGCATCAGCCAACAGACGGGAGGGAGATCTAGACAGAATAAAGGAGAGGATGGAAGCCTGTGCTGAGGCCTCCTCTTTTTCCTTCCCAGCAGCCACCATAGAGAACCACCACAGAGCTGCGCTGCTCCATGGACCCTCTCTGCTATGAGGGCAGAAGACGCCTAAACACAAGCCAAAAATAAGTCTTCCCTTCCTTGATTTTTTTCTCTTAGATTTTTTTTAAAGAAAAATTATGTTATGTGTATGAATGTCTTTGCCTGTATGCATAGCTGTGCATCATGTACATGCCTGGTGCCTGTGGAGGTGAGACAAAGGTACTGGATCCCCCTAAGCTAGATAGTTGTGAGCCATGACATGGGTGCTAGGAATAAAACATGGGTCCTGCAAGAACAAGCACTCTCTCTCACCTGCCAAGCCATCTCTCTAGCCTAGCTTCCTTGTCCTTCTCAGTCTGTGCTACAGTAATAAAAAGTGCTTCACATACATCATGGAACATGGAAGAAATACCATGAATGTGTGGCCAACTTCTTGACACCAATATAGAATCACTCTTTAATTGCCAGTCAGTTGAATTACTGACTACATAGAAGCAGACCTATTGATCACTGGAAATGGAATACATTGTTTAACATTGCTTACAAAAGAAATCTCACCAACATCAGAGTCTGAAGCTGTGGTTCTAAGGTGGACCTTTGGTTATATCCAGAGACATGTTTTGATCATCAGTTTGTGTCTAGTGGTTCAGAGGCCACAGATATGGCTCAGCATCTTGCAACATAATCTACAAAAAGGATGCACTTGGCCTTCAGAGCAGGGCTGAGGCCAAGAAACAATGCTGCCCACATTCCTGTGGTTTTACCAGTAATGATGAAATAGCTTCCTCTGTAACTTCTATCCCAAGGAGGGAAAGTGAAAATTTCTGTCCAATTAATGTCTAAAAACACCACAAGGGAAAAAATTTAGAAAGCTGGTATTTGCAGACTTATTTAAATCTCTTCGTGGACGATGTCCCAGGATGCTGGCATTCGAAGAGAAACGAGGACTATGGACTAATAACTGCATGTCACTACTGAACTCTCCAGGTACCATACCATGCTGTATGACCTTGGACACCTCTGTAGTCCATAAGTTCATTACAGCATCTATACCAGTGTTTTATACAGGCATCTAATAGGGCTTCAAATAAAGGAAGAAGAAACGGAATACAGAAAATTATCTCTACTGTGGTACTGCTACAGTGTTGTGGAGTATTTCTTTACACTGGGTAAAGATATGTCACTGTGACTGGTTTAATAAAAAACTAAACAGCCAATAGCTAGCCAGAATGTTTAGGGCAAACGGAACAGAGAAGAAGGCAAGGTCACTAGCCAGACATGGAGGAAGCATGATATGCAGGAGGTAAGGTAACAAGCCACAAGATATGCAGCAGCATGTAAAAGTAATAGAAATGGGTTAAGTTATAAGAGCTAGTTAAAAAAAAAGCCTAAACTATTGGCCAAGCTTTCATAATTAATACATCTTTGTGTCTTTTTTTATGAGCTGGTGGCTCAAAGAAAAGTCTATCTACGACTGAGCTCAGTGGTATCCACACCAGAATGACTGAGCTATACAGCCCTTATGTACACAGAGCAGGTGCTCATCTCTAGAGACTACAGCTGAGACTAAGAAACTCAGGGTGTGTCTCACCAGTCCTGTATGAGAGTAACTAAATCCAGCTTCTCGGGACACAGACCAGTTGGCATGCTCTTCGATCACAGACATGTCTGGAAACTTCACCACACTGCTAAACCAATCAAACTCTAACTCTAAGCATGGAGTTTCCTACAAGAAAAAAAACAAAGATTACTGAATACAAGTTATGCTTAGCTGTCATGAAGAAAACTAATTTCTGATAATAAAAAGCTTACTTTATTTGGGTTTGACCCAGTAACACCAATAGGGTTCAGCAGATCTTCTAACCCATGTGGTACAGGCCAGAGATTCAAAGCCATTTTCCCGGATACTAGGGTGTCTGTATAATCAAACAAGTTTATATTTCCCCAGGCCAATGGACAGTGCTCCTTAATGAAACAAAGAAAATATTCACGAGTCTGTGAATAAACCACACATTTCCCAATACACTTCTTCTTTGGGAGGAGAACTCAACAGTTGTATCTACAATTAAAGGAATACAAAGTCTACCAAAACACAGTGACTTTTTTTTTTTTTTTTTTTTTTTTTTAAATAATCTGAGGGTTTTCTGTGCCTTTCACTCTGGAAACCCCAGGGTTTTCTCTATCTTAAGGGAACATGTGAACCAGCACAGTTACCCACCACACTTAAAAAATTATACTGACATAAACTCAGGACGTACTTATGCATCAGCAATGCATTTCTCAGGCTCTCCCAATATATTCTTAAATGATACGCTAATACCTTACAAGGCTTTAATCAATACTTCACTTAAATAAAAAAAATATAAGCATGGTGGCACATGCCTGCCATCTGCATTTGGGAGGCCATGAAGGACAATTCTGCGTTCAGGAGAACCCTGGGTTACATATATGGCAGGACTAGTCTAAACCAAGAAACAAAAGAGAAAATAAGAACATGTATGTCCATTTTGTAAGAAAGCTTGCATCAGAGATTCTGGAGGTAGCCACATCTAGAGATAATATTCTCTGAGATACTTTACCTCTTTAGCACCCTTTCGGCCTTTAACAGAGCAAATGGAAAGGCAAAGGCGAGCAGCGCGAGGAAGATCAGGAATGTATATGTCATAATTCAACCATTCATTCCACCTACAGAAAATCAATAAACAAAGCTATATTCACAATACATCACTACTAAAGACAATCAAATAAAGTCAGAGTACAGAACTGTATGACAATGGCCAAAACAGTTGGGTGTGGTGGCTCACACCTTTATTCCAACACACAGACAGGCTGAGAGCTCAAAGCCAGCCTGGCCTACGTAGTAAGTTCCAGGTCAGCCAGAGCTACATAGTAAGACCCTGTCTCAAAAAGCTGGGGTATGTTAGGGGTGGTGTCCAAGTCAGTATTACTGGCTATACAGAGTAAGAAACAATTCAAACCTCATGAATGGAATTCTAAAAGACAAACGCAGGTGGCAAGGAATGCACTAACAGGAAACCTCATGCATTAACACTAAATATACTATTTGTTACAACCAAACTGAACAGCCCTGGAGAATGAACAAATACATATCCAGCTTCACTATGACCAAAACATAGCAATGTGCAATCCACAGACTGCTAACTCAAGTATTCATAATATTCTCCAACTGCAAACCCAGAAGTGAAACCTGCAGAAGCCAGGATACTTGTTCCTTTTTTGGGGGGTGAGGTGGGGATTAACAGACTGGTAATGGGCATGAGGGAACATTTTTTTCTACATTTACTTTATGATGTCTGGTTGCTTATGTGAGTGTAACAACTTTTCAGAGGCCAGTTCTTTCCTTTTACTTTGGGGGTAGGTGTGTTTCTGCCACTGTGCTGTGCACCACAGGCTTCTGACCCACAGTCTGCTGTTTCTCCTTTCCACCTGTCCATGGAAGTACTGGGATTAGAGATGGGAGCCATGACATGCAGTTTGTTTTATTTCTAGGCATGGTCTCATGTATTCCAGGCTGGCCTGGAACTTGATGTGTTCAAGGATAACTTGGAATATTTGTTTTGCCTGCTTCCACTTCCGAAGTGCTGGGATTGCAGGCTTGCACCACACCAGCTTTTATGCAGCACTAGGGATTGAACCCAGGGTTTCATGTATGTAGGTAAACATCTTACCAACTAAGCTACATCCCTAGCCTTTGCATCCAGCTTTTTATGAGTTTTAGGACTTAAAATCAGTCCAGTTAACAGGCTATCACAGTCAGTGCTTACAATCACTAAACCATCTTTCCAACCCAGGAAAGGCTTTCTGTGTGACGGCATATGTTCTATCTTTGTGATCAAATAGATGAGTTATATACTTATGATCTCCATACTTTGTGTGTGATGCATATGTGTGTGCACATGCACATTCACTATGCCCATGTGCTATCATGTGCACTATTAAGTGACATGCAAGCCAAATGTTGAGGTTGGCTGCCTTCTTCACTCATTTTCACATTATTGTTTGAGACAGGGTCTCACTGACTCTGGAGCTCCCCGTTTTAGCTTTATGGCTGAGCCAATGAGCCCCCAAGATCTACCTGTCTGTTTCTCTCAGTGCTGGGATTATAGACTTGCATTGTCCCATCCAGGCTTTTATGTATGCTGCAGATCTGAATAATTCACAACACCATGTTTAAGTAGTAAACCCTTTACTCAATGAACCATTTCCCTAGCCCCCATAATCTGTATGTTTTATGTGTATGTTATGCAAACAAAATAAAATCTGATCTATTGAAAATTTAATCAAACAGAAAAGAGAAACTAGCAAATGATTATAGTTATAATTATTTTTTATATGTAATCAATTCCCTAAAAAAGTCAGCATATAAATAAAACCAGGTATATAACAGGGCTAGAAAATGGTTCTGTCAGTAAAATGCTTCCCTGAAAGCACAGGGGCTTGAATTCTGCCCCTAAAGATTGTGTGATGAAAGTTAGGTATGGTGGTGCACGACTGTGATCTCAGCACCAGGGAGGCAAAGACAGGTAGATTCCTGGGCCTTGCTGGTTAGTCTACTTACCCTACTTGGGAAGTTATAGGCCAATGAATGTCTTAAGAAAAAGTGGACAGCCTCTGGAGAATGAAACCCAGGGTTATAATCTTTGACTTCCATTTACCAGAGTGCCCCCTCCAAGTATTTTAAATTTAATCTATTTATTTATTTGGGGGGAAACATTTGACATATATCCACCTAAGACTTTATTAGTTTGAAATTTCCCAAACTGCACATAAATAAACAGGAAGTGCCCTCCACTCTCTCTCAGAGATTCATTTTTCTTCCATCTAGGGGAACTAGCACACTCCTTCCAACATCCACTTCAACACATAACAAGCTATTTATTTTTTTAGAGACTTATTTGATGATCATATTAGCACATGTGTGTATGAATACACGAGGAAAACAAAAGTAAGTGTTGTTCTCCATCAATCTCTGTCCACTCCTTTGAAGCAGGGTCTCATCCTGAACCTAGAGCTCTTGTTTACTCAGCTAGACTGGAAGCTAGTAAGTCTCAGTAATCCTGTCTCCATCTCTCTTGGAACTGGACTTATAGACATGCATGGGATACCTAGTTTACTACACAAGTGCTGAGATCTTCATTTCTAGCCTCATGATTGTATAGCAAGAGTTCTTAGCCAGGGCTGGAGAGATGCTCAACAGTAGAATATTTGCTGCTCTTGCAGAGGATCCAGGTGTAATCTCCAGTAAGCACATGGCAGTTCACAACTCCAGCTCCTAGGGCTCAGATGCACTCTTCTGGCCTCCATGGACACTAGGCATGCACTTATATACATGCAGGCAAACATACACACATTTTTATTTTTTTTTAAAGAGAGATATCACTGACATATCTCTCTAGCCTCTTCTCAAGTTATTTTAAAAAAATAATTATATAAATGTAGTCCAAATTGATTGCTCTTTCAAAAAACTAATTGGTATACATATAAAAAATCATTAAATATGAAATTCACAGGCACAACAATTGGAGCCAACAATTTCAGTAAGATCTTTTTTAAAAAGACATTTTTATTATATTTATTGTGTGCACACATGTACATAAGAAGGTCTAAGAACAACTTCTGGGAGTCAGTTTTTCCTCTTCCCCAGGTGGGCCAGGAATCATCAGGCCAGCAAGCTTTCTGGCAAACACCCTTACCTGCTCACTTTTCAAAAGTTTTCAAAGTCTGGTGTGGTGACAAAAGCCTTTAATCACAGTACTTAAGAGGCAGAGGACTTCTATGAGTTCGAGGTCAGCCAAGGCTACACAGTGAGACCCTCAAAAAAAAAAAAATAATGCTCAATTCCCAGCATCCACATAGTAGCAATTTACAATTTCCTGTCGACTCCAGGCCAGGGGAACTGACTCCCACTTCTGACCTTCCAGGGCTCGGCACAGACAGACATTAAGGCAAACACACACAAAAATAAATCTCAGCACCTTCCAAATCTACACTCTTATCTTTCATATGAGATTATTTATATATCAAATTTATTTCTAATTTTTATTTTTATAAATGTAGAAAGTTAAAAAATTAATAACATTTTCATATTACAAACACAGGGATTTAACTTCTACTTTTAAAAGACAATTTTTTGTTTGCTTATTTCCTAGACAAACTTTCTCTGTGTAGCCTTGGCTATCCTGGCACTCATTTTACAGACTAGGCTGGCCTCAAGCTTAGAAAACCATCTCCTTCTGCCTCCTAAATACTAGGACTAAAGGTATTCAGCACCACTTGGCTGAAAACCCCCTTTTTTTTTTAAAGGTACCTATGTGTCTGTGTGTCTGTCTGGGAGTATATGCATGTGAGCGCAGGTGCCTGCAGGGGCCAGAAGAGGGTGATGATCTCCTGAGTAACGGGTGGTTATAAGCTGTTCAATGTAAATGCTGAAAACTAAATGTGCATCCTCAGGAACAGCAGTACTGCTGAACCATCTCTTCAGTCCCTAACCAGAAATTGAGTGAGGTGCAGATGAACATACAAACTGTATAACTTGTCTGTTTATTTGGTTAGATGGTTCATGTGGCCCAGGCTGGCTTTGAGCTACTATGTAGCTGGAGATAAAGTTGAACTCCTTATTATCCTTCCTCTAGCTCCAGAAAGCTGGAAAAACCTGCATGCACTATTACAACTGGCTTAAACAGTTACTTTAATTTTCTAAAATATTAACATTGTAGCCAACTACTATGAAGTCTTCCTTCTTATTTTCCAAAATTCTTCTCAAACAACCAGGATAGATTGTTCTGCAGCCTCAAGGCTCCTTTAGATTTGTGGGTTTATATATTTTCTTCAATTTGTAAAAAGATTGTCCATAATGACCTCAAAAACACTGAAGTATTTTCTTTTCTTTTCTTTTTTTTTTTTTTTTAAATCATCTACAATCAGCCCACCCATTACTTTGGCAAACAAGAAGTATGAGTGGGAAATCTGTTAAAACTGTTGTTGGGATAACTCTTAGCTGTTATGTGTATACCATCTAACCTCAATGATACCCTGCCTGACCTACTGTGGCTCAGGCAAGGTGGCAACTGCCTCCCCTCACCCTAATAGACAAATGATCATCTTCCTGAACTTGTTCTAGACTCTAGCAGAGTCATGAACTCTGAAAATCTAATAACAAGACCAGCATTTTTTTGACTGTTAGAACTCAGTCCCCCCCCCCCCAGGTCTTCCCTGTGAGCACTGAAGCAGTCAGTCTATAAAGTCCATCTTGAGTCTTCAGTGCCTGCTGAGCTCTCCTAGAACTCTACCGCTATGAAATCAAGAGCTTCACTCTCATCCTCAAACCTCCCTCACAATAAAGACAGAACCAGGAGCCTACAAGCTCTGGACCACCTTGATTTCCTCAGCATATCTAAGCACGAATGAGTTCAAGGTGCTCAGCAACCTGCTTTCCCACAGGAAACTGCCTTTTTTCAAAGACCCTTTGACTGTGTGTTCTTGGAAATCATACGAAGGAGACTGCCTTAGACTTCAGGTCTTGACTTATTCATCAAGAACAAGACTTCAGCTATGTTCCTTTCACTCCTTAAAACAATGGCAGGAGTGAAGCACAAAAACCTTTAGAATAAAAATTTGAAAAAGTCCGTTACAGAAAGTCCTTATGTAGAAAACTTACAAAAAATTAATGACATGAAACATGTCCAAGCACCCTCTTACCTAGGATTGGAACAAGGTACTCTTTGAGTGTTCACATTGTCACATAAGGGTTCTCCTCCATGGTAGATACCTGTTCGAACATAGATCTAAAAAAAGGAAAGGAAAATGTACAATACATACACACATACACATATGTTTACAAGTATATATAAACATATATATATATATAGTACACACACACACTCTCTCTCTCTCTTATGTATAGGTATTACAAAATAATTTAACTGATATAAATGAGAGAATCATGAGCTGTTTTGTTCAGATGGTTTCTTTATATAAATTTACTACTAACTGTTGCCCTCACCCACTAATGATGGGGCCTCTGACCACTAGGGAGTTAACAGCCACCAATCCGTGGCACTATGAATAAAACACAGAGGCTTTCACTTTTCCAATATAAGCTGCTGTCAGGTATTGTTCCAAACTTGTGGAGCTAGAGGAACAGTTTCCAAAGACATTAACAGCTGTTATGAGATGTCAAGACTTTCACAGAATGGGATTAAATAAAGATTATAAAAAAGCCCCATTTTAGGTCAGATCAATGTTTTAAACAACAACAAAAAAAGACTATATATAACTTTTTACTTTAAAAAGCCTCCTCAGTTATAGATATTATACTTAGACAGAACCATAGCTGTGTGAAAACTGAGGCAGGTCAACTCAAACAGAATTCATGACTCATTTATACTTTCTGAGATTTGTGTTTTTACTCATCTGAAAAACTACCACAGGTCAATAGTTTTTATTGTGCCCTAATTAGGCTAATAAAACACCTCTATATTACTTATATAGAGTAAACATCAGCATTTGACTTTACCTTATCAATGTCTCGAATATTTACATTTACATAGGTTGCACAAAGAATTTTGATTCTGAGTGCACTATTTATAACCCAGAGGGATTTTGTAGATGTCTCTCCATTCATATAGGGCGTGGCTGTGGAGATGCGCCTGGAGTATGACGGCATTGTGAAGCTATCCATCGGCAGCTGAGAGTAAAGGCTTTCTTTGGCCATCAACATCAAGTTGGGCATCCTCCCCAGCATTATACAGCTTCTTATGTACTGGAAGAGATCAAAGAATGAGGGAAGAAGCCATTTCCCATAAGGTTCTTCATCCCAAAGATAACATGTAGGAGTGTTATGAGCATTTACACATTGATTTACAGAAGTGGTTTTAAAAATCAAACAGAATAATAATAAAAAAATTAAAAAATAACAACAACAAAAAAAATCAAACAGACTACACCTGTTAGAAGCTCTAATTCAAGAAGCTGTTTCACCAAAGAACTTTTCAATATTTAAAAAATTAGGGCCGGGCTGGAGAGATGGCTCAGCGGTTAAGAGCACCGTCTGCTCTCCCAGAGGACCCGGGTTTGATTCCCAGCACCCACATGGCAGCTTACAACTGTCTGTAGTTCCAGTTCCAGGCAAACACCAAGGCAAATAAATAAATAATAAATAAATAAATAAATAAAGTTTAAAAAAAAATTAGGGCCAATTTTTGACACTCTCATTTTACCCTTAACTGGAAAACACTAAACACAAGGATCAGAAATGATCACTGTAAGGAAGAGCAGCTTCCTCTGGTAAGCCTGATAGTTATGCCACACGTCACACACAGTAAAGCCTTTTCTCAGTGTCAAGCCCCACACTGCTTCCTCCACACAATTCCTGAGAAACATTTAGCTTATTGAAACAGTAAAATAAGCTGGTATGATCACCAACACTGGTAATCTTAGCACGTGGGGAGTGGATGGAGGTAGATAAGGGTTTAAGGTCATTCTTCAGATACATGGCCAGCTTGAAGCAGGCCTGGACTCTAGGAGACCCTATCTCAAACAAACAAAATTCTAAACAATAGAAATAATAAGTAAATGACTCAGAGTTATAGAGATATTAAAAAGTGTTAAAATGCACTGGTCTGAGTTTTCAAATAGCAGGATGTATGTGTACAGAGCTCAAGGTCAGGTATCTTCCTCAGGCACTTTCCACTTGATCTTATTAAGAGAGGGTGTCTCCTCAACATGAAGCTCATCAAAAACCAGGTTGGCCAGCCAGAGGACTTCAGGGATCCTCCTATCTCTGCCTCCCAAGTGTTGAGATGTCAGGTACAGGTTGCTAAGCCTGGCTCTTATGTAGGTGCTAGGGATCTAAATCCAGGCCCTCCTCAGACTTGTACACCAAAGCACTTTACCAACTAATCCATCAAGTTCAAGACAAAAGTATTTTTAAATTACATTTACTTATTAATGTATATGTGCTCCAGAGCATACATGAAGTTCAAACAAAGTTTAAAGCTGGTTTTCTCCTTCCATCTTGCTGGCCTCCCAGATACAAGTTTTTGGTCTATGCTGCTCTACACACCATAACTCTCTACTCTCTTACATAGCAGCAACTGAAGGCCAGTGTCTGTAATATAAAAAACAGTGACTGGTGTGCACATGCTACTGCTGCTTCTCAAAGGGATTATTCAGTGGACAGAGAAAGAGGAAGAAGGTCAGTACTGATCTTAATAAACCAAGGTTCTACTTTAACACTGTCTCCCCACTGGGGAGCGGGAAAGTCATAAAACACTCCATATTTTGTTAATATAACTGCTACATCTTCAGACTCTCAAATCATTACATTATTTAAACATAAACTTAAATAGAAGGGAGGCTGGTTGAAAATAAGAGGATTACAGGGAATGGAAAACTCATTCAACCCAATGGGGTCAAATATGATTACAGCACATAATATACCACTGAGGATATAGTTCAGTGACAGAAGACTTGGCTGATATTCATGAGATCCTAGGTTCAATCTCTGGTCATGGCAGAAACAAAACAAAACAAAACAAAATACAACTCACAAAGGAAAATGTCATTTCAGTGAAATTCACTATTAGCATTAAGTAACATTAAAATGTGCTAATAAATAAGCTTACAAATTCTGTTTTCTAATATTAACTATTAATCGTCAAAAGTATATGCTAAGAACACATGCAACCCTGATGAGGATACATATTACTCACCTTGTACTGACTCAGAGGATACTTTTCTAGGAAGTACTCATCACAGCCACACACTTTGAGAATATACTTGCCCTGATATTCTAAAACACAGAGTTTCAGCTGCTCAGAGGAGAGCAACATACTCCGAGTCTTCTTCCTGATGGCTTCAGCAATGACTTGCTCTGGCACACAGTCATGGTTGATCTTCAGGGTGTACTTCTGCTTGTCATTGTTTGGAGAGACGATTACCCAAATCACCACTATGATTTGTCCTGTAACAAGAAAACACTGTTGGATGCATTACTGTGTTGATTTCATTTCTCCAAAAACAAGTTTCAAGAAGTTTTTACTCTATGTCCTTATAACCACAACCAGATACAACGTCTAGCTAGCCTGAGTGACAAGAGGTGAAGATCTGGCAAAAACAGGCAATGTTCACATCTGGCAGACTGTCCCACAACACCCTAGGCTCCTTTCTTTTCTTTTCTTTTCTTTTCTTTTTTTTTAAAACTTTATTTTATTATTTGTCTTGGTGTTTGCCTGGAACTGGAAGTACAGACAGTTGTTAGCTGCCATGTGGGTGCTGGGAATTGAACCCGGGTCCTCTGGAAGAGCAGACGGTGCTCTTAACCGATGAGCCATCTCTCCAGCCCCCCTAGGCTCCTTTCTGACTGGGTAGTGCATTACCAGAACCCAAGGCTGAGCTTATCTCCACGTCACGGCGTCACAAGTTCACCAGTTCCTCACTACTCAAAGGACAGCAAGCACCATCATTAGAATGGAGCAGAGGTAGAAATGCCAGGGAACAAACGGGGGAGGAAAAAACCAACTTCCAATTTTTCTCTTATTAAGACCAATTAGGCCATGGACACTGAGAACTTGCCAGATGTGAACAATGTCTGTTTCCACCAGATCTTTACCTCTAGTCAGTCAGGTTAACTACACGTCGTTCCTGGTTATGGTTAGAGGAACAGAGCATCAACTTCTTGAATCTTGTCTTCAGAAAAGCAAAAGACACAGTGATGTATGACAGCATCTTCCTGTCACATGACAGATCATTAAAATGTATGTGTCTGTGCTTGTTTATATGAACTCTTTTCTTTCTTTTTTTGGGGGGCAGGTACTAGACATTAAACCATGGCCTTGTACATGTAAGGCAAATACTCTAAACAACAGCTTCTTCTGTTTTTATTTAAAGAAAAAAAGGATAATCAGCTCTAATTCTGTTCACATTCTATGCAACAGTAAATTCTAAACGCAGTTCTTCAGTTTTAGTGAGAGAAGCATTCCCCAAGGATGGGTCAGAGCCTGTACTTTCTGTCCACGTGCTATCCTATCACGTGGCACAACAGTCCTCCAGCCAGCGAAAGGCAAGTGTGCACAAGAAACCAGTGCAGTGACAAGGGATTTCATGGCACGAACGGCTCCTTACCTTTATCTAACTTGTTGTAGATGTGCTTTGGCAATTCTGGGGAAGACTCTACATTTGGAGGGTAGACATACATTGCTCTGCTGTGAGGAGAGTTGAGATCCCGCAGATCCACGGCTTCTTTGCAAACATTCAGAATGTTTCTCCGGAAGTCCTGAACTTCTGGATCTTTAACCATATCAAATTCACACACTGGCATGCCAATAACAAAACCTAAAAATAAGATATTTGTAAGGAATGCAGGGCAGTTGTGGTTCTTAAAGAGTCAAGAAGTTGTTATGAGTTTTTTAAAAAAAAAATCATTGATGAATTTATTCTTAAGAGTTCATGAAGCCTTAAGCATTTAAAATACATTATATGTATTTTCCATACATATATCAATATTATATCAACATTTTTACAGAGCAATAAAACTTGGCCATAACATATTTATGCCCTCCTAACTGTATTTCTTGCAGAAAACCCTACAGAATATCAAAGTGTTAGAATTCTATAGTCCAGTGGTTAAAAAAACTACTTTAGATTTTTTTGAAGAAATCTACTTAAAGATACAAAAGTACTGATTCAAATTATCTTAATAATTAACCACAGGGTGCATGCCAGTTATCTGCAGGTTAGCAACAACAATGTCAATGAGCTGAGAATCATATCATACCAATTTCTCGATTGAGGATCTTTTCTTCACGGTTGCCTACTGGTTCAATTACTTTTAAAAAGGGTTGAAAAAGTCGAAGGTCACAAAGCCGTCTTGTTTCATCAAAAAATTCTTCCCTTTCTGCTTCTTGGGTAACACTTACGAAAATGTAAGACGATTCATCTTGCAGCAGCTGATGCAGAGGGTATTTTCTGGCTTCTTTAAACAGTTCATGTTTGATGGTGATGAGTGTGGCCTCACGGAGGCATTCTAAAGTCACTATCATTCCATTGGGGAGTAAACATTCCACTAGGATTCGTGGGGGCATCAAGTGGATACCCCACAGTTCACCCGACGATGGTCGTGGAGGCATTGTTCTGATCCTCTGCAAGCTTTACATAGAAAACCTCTTTATGGAATCAGAGATATGGCTGTCCCCAAACAGTGCCCTGAACAAGAGAAGAAAACCACCAGTTACAGAAAAGCAACTCCTGAGCAGACAAGGATGATGAGTGCACTGAGAAATCTAATTGCTCACTTCCTGTTGTCTGAATGATCAGAGCAATAATAACTTAGGTGCTTTAATCTAGACTGTTGCTCTAAACTATGCTACAAAGAATTTATGACAGCAGATACTAGAACAACTTGCATTTAATTAGATTTAATAAAAATACTGAATAGATTTTCTAAGCCGGGGTCTCATAAAAACAGAGGCAATGGAAAGAATGAAAAAACAAGCTGTAACTCAACCAAACATTCCCACCTCACCAGGCTTGGTGGTGTAGGCCTGCAAATCTCCGGCACTCTGGGTGAGGCAAGAGGATTGCCGTTTAAGGCTTGCTTAGAAAGCTGAGCAAGGCTGTCTCAAGAACCAATCAACACCAACAGATAAGGGATGTGGTAGAGTAGTAGAGTGTTGCATACACAGAGTCCGGGTTCTCACATTAACCACCCTCCATGATTTTATGATGCAACAGACTTGTAGGAGAACTTTTAAGGGACAGGTCATTACTTATTTTAAATATAACTACAGCCCCCCAAAATTCAAATACTTTGCCTTCTTTTTTTAACACCTTTAATTAATTAATTAATTAATTAATTAATTAATTGCCTTGGTGTTTGCCTGGAACTGAAACTTACAGACAGTTGTGAGCTGCCATGTGGGTGCTGGGAATCGAACCCGGGTCCTCTGGAAGAGCAGACGGTGCTCTTAACCGCTGAGCCATCTCTCCAGCCCCCTACTTTGCCTTCTTTACTCTTCCACCAGCAATGTGAAATTAAATGGCTTAGTCTTTCCATCTTAATCTTTGTAATTTCCCTTATTTTCTATTATTTAAAACACTGTATATGTGTATATGTCTGTGTAATATGTGCATGTGAGTGCAGGTGCCTGCAGAAGCTAGAGGTGACAGATGGCATGGAGCTGGAATTACAGACAAGTTGTGAGCGAGCCATCTGATGTGGGTGCCAGAAATCAAACTTGGGTCCTCTGGCAAAGCAGTATGCTTTTAACTCAAGGGTCAATTATCCAGGCCCTCTGCAATTTCCTTTTTATTGGTGGTGGGATTGTTTTTGTCAGGGTGATAGTTTTAGACCACTCTGAAGTTTTGTTTGTCGGAGAAAGAATCTAATATAATCCAGGCTGGTCCTGAATTTGTGAGATAGTCAAAGCTAGCCGGCCGTATGTTCTCATGCTTCTGCTTCCTCCTCCAGATTGCTGGGGTTTGGGGTGTGTGACACAATGTCTAGCTTCCATTCTGTTTTTAAAGGTGTGTGTGTGCCTGTGTGTGTACCTGCTGAAACCAAGTTACAAGCGGTTGTGAACTGCCTGATCTGGGTGCTAGGAAGAGAACTCTGGCTCTTTGCAAGAGCAACAAGTGTGCTTAAAGAAAAGTCTACCTCTCTGGCCACTCATGCATTAGTTTTGTAGACTGTGTGTGTGTGTGTGTGTGTGTGTGTGTGTGTGTGTGTGTGTGTCCCTAGCTGTTCTGGAACTTGTTCTATAAACCAGGCAGGCCTCTGATTTAGAGTTGCCTGCCTCTGCCTCCTAAGTGCTGGGATTAAAGGTGTGTGCCACATTGCCACCCACCCCATTTTATTTTTAAATAATGATTAAGGATACTGTTGTGATACAAAATAACATCAATGATTTTCCTTGAAGCATGATGATTAATCTGCACCATCTTTATACTCCTGAAATGGAGCATTTTAGACACTGAGGGGACCTATGCTCTTAATACTTCTTTTTTTTTTTTAAATATATTTATTTTTATTTTATGTGAATTGGGTGTTTTGCCTGCATGTATAACTGTGTAAGGGTGTCATCAGATCTTGGAATTACAGACAGTTGTTAGCTGCCATGTGTATGCTGGGAATTGAACTCAGGTCCTCCAGAAGAACAGTCAGTGCTCTTGCCCGCTGAGCCATCTCTCCAGCCCCCTTAATACTTCTGATACAGACTGTTTTAGATGTGAGGAATCTGTGACTCTGTGTGTCAGTACAATGTTCTCCTCACTTCTGGTTAAGTGGCTATGTTTTTTAAAACCATTAAACACATTAGGATTTGAAAAACTTTCAGTTTTAGATGACAACAGTCTTGAGGGTTCATTTGGAAGATGCTGTTAAAACACTTAAAATATACAAGCTCAGAGGCAGCAAAAGTGCTCAGTGGGTCAAAGTGCTTGCCATACAAATGTGATGACCTGAGTTCAATCCCTGGATCCCACAGACCAACTCCCAATTTGACCCCATCTGTGCTGTGCACACTTGTGCACCCCCCTCACCAAAAACCCATCTAAGTCTTCTCTGAAAGAGAAACCACAAGTTAACTTCCTGCTGTTCAAGGGCTTCTTTAATTCAGAAAGTAAAACTGGAAAGTCAAGAACCACAAAAGTCAATCAGGAGATGCAAAATAAAAAGAAAGTGTATGTGTGTGTGTGTGTGTGGGGGAGTTCTGGAGAAATGGCTTAACCATTTAAGAGCACATGCTCTTCTTGCACAGGGCCCTATTCAGGTTCAGCTTCCAGCCCACTGAGCCTCATAATCATCTACCAAAACCAGTTCCAGGAGATCTGATGCCCTCCTCTGGTTTCCATGGGCACCAGCCATACATATAGTACACACATATTCATTAAAATTAAGGCTAAATGAAAATTAAAAAAGAAAGTGGGACAGTAGAAACATATCCAGACTGCTGATGTGGTCAGTCACTCATCATGTGGCACATGGTAGCAGTACAAGGCAGCTATAATCGACACTGCTTCTTCACCAATGGTGTTGGTTCTGTCCCAAGACCATGTTAGCTAATGGATAAGTATCTTAGTTACGGGTTTTTTTTGTTATGAAGAGACACTATGACCACAAAAACTTCTATAAAAAGAAAAACATTTAATTAGGCTGGCTTACAGTTCAGAGGTTTAGTCTATTGTCCTCATGTTGAGAAACGTGGGAGCATGCAGGAAGACATGGCGCTGGGTAGGTAGCTGAAAGTTATACATCTGGATTGGCAGGCAGCAGGAAGAAAGAGCGACACTGGGCCTGGCTTGAGATTTTAAAATCCCAAAGACCATCCCAGTGACACACTTCCTCCAGTCAGGCCACACCTTCTAACAGTGCCACTCTCAATGAGCCTATGAGAGTCATTTTTATTCAAACCACCATAGTAGATCAGTAAGACTAAGGCAGATGCCTTTTCTGTCCCTCAAAGGATAAACTTCAGAGTATAAAGATCATGTGGTTATGTGTGAAGGTAATTACACTCAGAATTCCAGAGCAGAAGAAAACTATAGTAGACAGTTTCTAAACTCAGTACAATACACCCAGCTGACTCAGTGGAGGTAGGGGAGAAAGACAATCTACACAACATAGCATAGAAACAGAGGAGTTAAACAAGAAAGGAAGAAGGGCACAATACACTCTAGAAACCATCGCCCCGCCCCCTTGGGTTCAAACCCACCAACATCTAACCCATCCTAAGGTCCTTTGCTTCGTTTTCCTATCCGCCTCCATTGCCACCCCCAGTACCCTGGGTACAGACCTCAATGGCCTCCTTTCAATTCTGCTTGCATCCTCAGTTATTGTATCTCTCATGCTTTTATTTGAATATAGGCAGGTGCACATGCACCTGTGTGTAGAGATCAGAGATTGGCATTGCTGTTGTCCTTAATTACTCTCCACTTCGTTTTATAAGAGGGTCTAACATTGACCTAGAGCTCACCAAGTAGGCTAGGCTGGCTGGCCAGCAAATCCCATGGATTTGCCTCTTAACTCCCCCCACCCCCGCCCCCAGTATATACCAGTATGTGTAGTTTATTGTGGGTGTCGTGCTCAAAGCACACTTACCCACTCAAGCATTTATCCAGTCCTATGTATTTCCTGTGCTTTAAAAGAAAAATAAAAAAATTCACAGCTTAGTAGAAAGACCAGGTAAATCAAATCCATGTGCAAAAATCACTGAAGTGATTTAATTGGAAGTTTTAAGCATATATTTAACTCTTCCCCGAAAAGAAAATGCCAAATGAGTGAGTACTGACTTTCTGCAAGCATTAAAAAGTTCAAATAGAAACAAAACCAAACCACAAGCCACATTAAAAGAGCAGCTCTGTTTATGGTTCTTTACTGAATGGTGCTACAAGTCTCCATCACAGAACCACTGGAACACCTATTTTATACAATAGCTCAGAATTTCATATTTTCTCTAGGACTAAAAAAAGAAAAAAAAAGGCTAACAGGACAGGCAGGTTATTGATTTTATGGCCTACTGTACAATGATATGGTTATAGGTAACAAACTTTTCACAACTTAACTCCCTTTTCAAGGACAAGAAAGGCAATCATAGCCATAAACTCCTTCAGGAATCTGGAAAGTAGAGATTCTTTGACTAGCATCACAGAAATAACCACGCAGAAGGCAGAACACACACCTTTCTATCTGATGTTTTCTGCCTTCTCAGTGTAATTTCATTCAGAACAAAACTGCTAACCCAGGGCTCACACATGGAAGTGCAGAGAAGGCAAAGGGACCTTAAAACTAACATTCTCCTGCTATCCTGGCAATGATCCTGTGGTGTGTAGTATTACCACTCTACTTATAAGTAAAGCTAAGATCACAAATGTGACCATTAGGAAACAAACTTTTGTTTAAGGAGGCTGCTAGAGATGAAATCCATGGTCTTACACATGCAAGTATTCTATCCTTTGCTTTTTGTCAAAACGTCCTCGTTATATACTCCAGACTAGCCATTAACTTGCTATGCAGAATGAACTGAACCCAAATTCACAGTCCTCTTACCTCAGCCCAAGTATTTGGATTGTGGGTATGCACTACTACAGATGGGGATACTGAAAAGTTTACTAGTTCAGAATGTTGGGACTATATAGTCATTTTTACACTATGAAGAAGTGTTTTGTTGTTTTTGTTTTTAAAGGCAAGATCGCATTAGCCTAGGCAGGCCTTGAACTAATACTCCCACCTCTGTGTCTCAAGTGCCTATATTAAGTTCATGCTATTATGCCTACCCAAAAAAACAGAAGACAGAAAAAGAAAACTGGCTTTGTTTACTACCCTAGCTTTCTACTTATGTAAACTGTTGAAATAAGATAGTCTTATTTTCTCAGAAGTATGTATATGTGATTCATTCTCTCTTTGTTGACAAGTCAAATTCCTCATTATCAAGTTCAGTCACTGTGCTGCCCTGCAGCACACAGCAGGCAAAGCTCCTGATGCTCATGAGAGCTAGAGGAAGAGTTTCCAGCATATGATGGCCACTTGACTAAGGCCAACTCCCTGATCACTGCATCATCTTCTATACTACCACTCCTTTCTAGCTGGATACCATTTTAAAATAGCAAAACCATTACTCTATAGTAGACTGGAAATCTATATAACAGGTGAACAGAGGAGAGATGGTCTGACTTTGGGAATATATGTTTAAAACATGCTGCTGTTGTTTTTAAATTAATTTCTATCAGCAGCAGAGAACTAGAAACAATAAGTAAGCTATCTTGAAATATCTATCTGTAAGCTTATCTGTGTCTATGCTGACTGAATTGGTAGCTTAAGCATCCAACAACCACGATACTAAATCAAGTACCTTGTATTCTAGACCCCCTTCACACATACAGAAGCTGCTGAAGGTTTCTGGATAACCACTATGTATTTCTGACTCTTATGTACTGACAGACAAGGTTATACCTTTATTCTTATATCAATGGGAAAATAATGCTTAGTTTTATGTATCTATTACATCTCTTTTTCTGGTTACTACTAGAAAATAGAAAATACTTTCCAAATCTTTTACCAAATGAATCTTTATTTTGACTTAGAACAGATCTAAAGACCCCCTTCTAGGCTTACTAAAGAAACGGTGTGATTCAAACATGGCTTAAGAATCAAGTCTGATTGCCCTATTTGAAGATGATTGTAAATGCTTTGAGTTAATTATTCCTTTTGTTATTGTTATTACAATATTGTTGTTCTGTAACTTTACACACTCTCTTTAAAATAATTTATAACCATGCCAAACTTCTTACTAGATTATAAATTTTTCCAGGATTTTGGGGATAGGAACACAGAAAACAGAAAAAAATTAATTAAAAAACTAAGTAGAGGATTGTAGAAATTATTCCAGAGAAAACATCAAGGCCCTGAAGAAAAAGATAGAGAGCAGTAGGGATGGTGAGGAAGAGGCTGAAGACACCTTAGGAGTAGTGTGCTCTAAGAGGCCAGCTGCATGGGGATGAGAAGTACAATTAATTATAAGCACATCTCACGGAGGGTGATTCTTGGGAAGTAAGTGTCCTTCCGCACTATGTTCTGAGGCCCAGTGCAGGCCTCTAAGATTTCCTTTCTGTAAGTGCCACTGAGCTGGAGCTGGAGCACATCCAGGGAGACAGCTGTGATATGCACTAGCTCTGGAAGGATGCTTTATCCACTTCCTTTAGAAAGCTGTCCTTCACTGACCTTTACGACATGACCATGAGAAAAACAGCCTTTCAATGAGACACAAAGAGCTGTAGAGATCAAATTCTTGGGACAATAAGTAGGAAACCATGAACTCTTTAGTAAGGATTGTAATTTGTTTTCATATTAAATTCACATTCACAGAACTATAAGGCATTATGAAAATAAATTTCCGAGATTACTAGAGCAATAAGACAAAGGTTTCCAAACACAAGATCAATGGGTGCCTTAGGGAGTGTCTGTGTGTTGATAAAAATTTTTAGATAAGACCATTAAGGTCTAGGTGAGTAATATACATGAAATGTTCCTTTTAAACTCACTATGCAGCAATAAATAAGTAAATAAGTAAATAAATAAATAAATAAAAGACCTCGATCTGCTGATCCCAAGGGCTAGATTACAGAGCACCAACACATCCAGCTAAAATATAAACTTTAGAACTGAAACTAAACAGGTTAAAAGAACCTAATAATCATAAAAGCAGAGCCACAAAAGAATTACAAACTAGTAATACTAGTTTTAAGTTATTAGGTAAATCATGAATTTACAAATACAATGCATAAACCTTATCTTGAAAAGTGAGGTAGAAAATTTAAATTTTACAGGCCAGCCAAATGGGTGACTCCATGGTAAGAGCCCTTGCTCAGCACACTTAAGGTTCTGGGTTTGATTCTTAATAAATGCAAAATGAAGAATGGTAACAACATCAAAATCAAATTTTAATGTACATGAATAAGCTAAGATTTTGTATAGTTTAAGCTCAACAGGCGACTAGACATTAATTCAGCTGGGGACACAGCTCTGGGAGTGTAGTACTTACCTAGTAGGCATGAAGGCCTAGATTCAATCTTAGTAACAAAAGCAGAAACAGGGAAGGAAGAGGAGTCCAGGGGGAAGGTTTGAGAAGTGTAAGTAGGAGGAGATTATGGAAAAGACAAGAGGACCCGATGCCACTGCATAATTTAATAGCATACATGCTCTCACAGTGATGTCACTGAGATTTCTAGTGAGTACATACTTCCTGGTTTGAGAATGGAGTGGTCCCACAGACTCATGCATTTGTCTGTACAGTTGGCCTTCCAGAATGGTGATGCTGTGCGACAAATGAGCCTCTAGCTCCTGACCACACTACTAGGCCTTCCTTCCCTACATGCTGCCTTCTCCACCATGATGGAACCACCAGCTAAGAATAAACGAATGAATGAACCTTTCTCCCTTAAGCAGCAGCTATCATCAGGGTATTAAGCAAAGAGAAAGGAAAAGAAACCAAGACAGACAGTGAGAACACCCTAATTTCACACAGAACAGAGAACTAGTCAAAAATATGTCAGGCAACTCCAGAAAGCCCACTTAAAGTTTCAGACAAAGGTGATGGGATTTGGTAAACTATGATTTCAAAACACAGAACCCTAAAGAATAATTAATATTCCAATGGGAAAATGACATTATTATTGTGTTCTTGGTTATTGCTCAGTTCTTTGATTCCTTCTGACTAACAGTCTAGTCTATAAACAAGGCCATGCACTAGGGAAAGCACGGGCAAGACTAAAGGTGTGAAGACAAAGCTAACCAGTCCACAGCTTTGCAATTCTCGAAGCCCAGTGCTAAACAACTACGGAGAAACCTCCAGGTGCTTTGAAAACCTTTAACTTTCAAACGGCACTGCCATTTAGCAGAGAGAACAATGTGTATTACCTAGTCCTGACCAAAGCAGAGGCAACCAATGTTCCTGTTTCTACAGTAGGGCCAGTGTTTCTCAAGCCTAAGGCTAGAGAAAACCCTGACATCCTGAAGACTTCCTCAGTCAGGACAGGTTTCTTTTCTTTTTGCTTCATACCATTTTCCCTGTCTTTACTAAAAATGATACCGTATTTCTTTATGTCTTGAGTCGAGGACATAATTTAGTCATTATTGGGGCTCACATTCAAATATTGCTCCCTTTGTGGAGTATGCTCTAGCATCTACATATATTTGAAAAGCATGTTTACATCTCTGATTAATCTTCTGATCCTAACAACAAAAAGACAAGTGCATACCAATCTTATGATGTACCATAAAAGAAATGTGGCTCAGCTATAGGTTTCTCAATTGAACCTATCTATGGCTCTGACTGCTGTGAATGTGTGTTTGCATTTACAGATGTTCAGACTAGCATGATTCAATAAAGACAGAGTTAGCTATTTTCATCAAAGATTCTAGCAGACATGGTATAGTCATTTGTATCTGTGTTTCATTAAAACTATGTTTTGGAATATACTCTTATTAACATTCCAGATGGTAATAACAAATTCATCTATACTATCTGCCAGGCAGTCAAAATGATTGGGGGGGGGGCGTGTGGGAAACAAGGATTGTCAGAAAGCTCCATCATGGCTCATGCTTTCCAAGTTTCTGACTTCCTGAAATCCAGTGCCTGTAATCCCACACCCTCAGAAACAAAAAAAATGAGAAAAGTAAACATTAACAAATCATTGCCCACTTCTCTTATACTGTTGTGATCATAGTGTTGATCTGTTGGCCAATACTGCCTGGCCAAAGAAGAGGTGTAAATGAATGCTACCAATTTGGTTTGCAACAAGAAAACAACCAGCTGGTAAGTGATTCAAATCAAGATGTGTTAGGCTGAAAAGACAGGCACACAGCTCTTACAGAGAAGCTGAGTTTAGTTCCCAGCACTCCCTTCAGGCAGCTCACAACTACCTGAAATTTATGTATGTCTTCAGGCGTTCATGAGCACTACACTCATGTACACACATGTACACACAAACACACCTGTCAATAAAAAACTCAATCTTTTTATAAAATTCATTTACTATGTGCATTTGTGTTTTGTGTACACATCTGGATGTAGTGTCTCACAGCCATGTATGTAGAGGTCTGAGGACAACCTTGTACCATCTATGTGGGTCCCAGGTACTGAACTCAGCTTGCCACGCTGGGCAGCCAGCGTTTTCATTGTTGAGCCAACCAACCTGCCATAAAAATAAAATCCTAAAAACAAAAATAAACAATCAAATCACTGAAAACTCCGGAGGAGCACTTCTCCAATGTGTCCATCAATGAATGTGGCACAGGGAGGAGGACAGGGAACTTCTGCTGTCCTTCCTCCCTCCCTCCCTCCCTCCCTCCCTCCCATAGAACAGGAACCCAAAGGAGGAAGTCCTCTCTTTTAATTGTAGCCCTCCGAGGTGGGCGGGCCCTGGAGGTTGGCATCTTGTGACAAGGCAACAGTGTAATTCTACACCTGAAGTAGATCAGACAAGGGACTCTGGCTGGACAAGCAAGCAGTCTCCTCATTTTTTCACATCAGTGTTTAGCTCCTGGACATTCTGTCTAGTTATTATCTACCTTTGCTGCTGTCTTTTGTTCCAATCACAGTCTCAGCCTTTGTGCTTAACCCATTTCCGCAGAGGTGGTTACAGCTGTAATCTTTTTAAGTACTCTTTTCTCTTATGCCAACCTTAAGACCACTTGGCTACTCTTGTATCAAGGGTTCAGTTCCTAGGACCCATATAACCCACAGCCACCCCTAACTCTAGTTCTGACTTCTACCTCCCCAGGCACCAAGCATACACTTGATATGGTGCCATAGATGCAGGAAAAACACCCATCCATACAAAATAAAGTCTTTCAGAAATTTTAAAAGCCAATTTTTTAGCCACAGGAAGCCTACTATCTTACAAACTATAAACTTCCTAAATTTTATACCCATATATGTGTGTGTGTGTGTGTGTATTCTCTTCCCCCTCACACACATGAGTTTAATTGGAGTTATGTAGGGGCCAACACTCTCTCCTAGAACCCACTGATTTCCAAATGAAAAGTATAGGTACCTCCCTTTGAGTTACTGGCCAGAGGTATTCTGGAGACCCTTAAAATAATACAAGCTGATACCAGTATTCTGGGTGGCTTACCAGATCATAATGGTTTGCTCTTATTGCTGAAGACACTGCACACTATGATACTGGACAAGGAAAAATCAAATTAATACTGAGAAGGGAAAGCTTCCTCTTTGCTGGCTAGTTTTCAAAATACTAGAGGTGCTGTATAAGCTCCTAAGAGAGAAAGGTCATCAATAATCTTACTTAGTTTTGAATCTTGTGAACACAGTAATGACTAGTGTAGCAAAATATGCCCACAGGTGCAACAATGGCACAAATGCTATAGACATAACCAACTGCTTCCTGATGGACTTAAGGCTCACTCCAGAGGAGAAAATGCATGTCTGGTCTATAAATAAATCTAGCTAAGAAACCACAGTTGGGGAGTTTATAATACACAGGGTGAATGTAGTACTATTATTTTGTTAAATGTACCTACTGTCAAACTGCCCTCTAATTTGTATCTCTCATACCCATAAATTAGTGCAATTCATAGGCCTCTTTAGTGAAGTTTATTTGTATAGTGGGCAGTAGTTAATGCAGAAATTCACAATCAGTCAACAGGTAGAGAGTAAGTGTATATAGAGTGCTTCCTTATAAATGAGACATCTATATCACAGAGAAAGCAGAGATCGTAAGAGGTCAAAGAGGACTAAAGTGAAACAGTGTCATCTGAACACATCGACCACTGGACTCATGAACTCAACACAGTTGTGGTTGCCTGCACAAGAACAGGAGAGCAAACATTCTAGAAGAGGGGAGAGGAACTCATAAGCTTCTCCTCTAGTTGAGAAGTTACTGACACTTACTAGCTTCTGGGGGAGGAAAGAGCCAGTTGTCATTAAAGGTGTAGCAGCTCCCCCCCAGTAGGTAGAGCACGTTCTAATGGATGGCCTTTTACGTGTGAATGTATGAGTAGTACAAAATGGACTTAGTAAGTTATTTGCCAGGCAGGGTGGCACATGCCTTCGATCCCAGGACTTGGGAGGCAGAGGCAGGCAGATCTCTGTGAGTTCAAGGCCAGTCTGATCTACAAAGTGAGTTCCAGGGAAGCCAGAACTACACAGAAGAACCCAGTCTTGAGCCCCCGACCCCCTAAGGATTTGAAACTGAAAGGGTTTGGGGTACTGGGGTCTGGGATGAATAAAATCAAAATATATTATAAGGGGGAGGGGCTTCAGAGATGGCTCAGTGGTTAAAAGCTGATCTTCCAAAAGATCCAGGTTCAATTCCCAGCACCCACATAGCAGCCCATAACTGTCTGTAACTTCAGTTCCAGAGGATACAACACCTTCACACAGATATTCAGGCAGATAAAAACAAAACAAAAAAATGTATGCACGTATAAAAATTTCCAAGAATTAATAACAGTATTTCTTAAAATTGTTCTCTATTTTGGTCAAGGTGTGTTGGTAAATGCCTGCAATCCCAAAAGCCTAAGGCAGGAGGATCATGAGTTTGAGATAAGATTGGCCTAGAACAAAACTACAAAATTTCTCTGATAATGTATTCTGATTTAATTGTCTGCCATCTGCCTCATTTCCTGGCAGTGACAGAAGATTATCATGTTAATAATGACTAAAAACTCAACTACAAGCAACTAGTGACCCACCTTTTATCTCAGGCACTTTGTTAGAGCAAATGTGATGTGACAGCTCCCAAAAGTGCAATCAGGGTGCAGTGATGTTCCCTACAAGCATCACACAGCCAAGGTGTGAGGAGTTCAATGAATAACAGCAGTCATCAATGTGAAAATTCACAAAATTAGAATTTAGAAACACCACTACCATACACCATGCATGATGAGCAAGGCATTCAGAACACATTTAGCCTTTATTTTTCCCTTTCAAATACTTCCTGATTTTGTTTCTTTGCTGTTGTGGTGATGTGATGTTGTTGTTTTGAGCCTGTTAATGTACAATAAACCAGTTATTCTGAAATGTTCCTTTATCTTAAAAGAGCAGTGAAAATGATGAACTGGTAGAGCATCCTCAAACATCACTAGGGTAGGGGTTAGTAGGTCACTTTCATCTTTACTGCCTGATGCTTCATGTCCTCAGCTGACCAACTGAAGCAGATTGTTAACCAAACTTAAGTTAAAAGTGTTTGCTCATAAAATCTGTCACATGACAAAATCCTTTCAGCAGGCTATTTAGCATACTACCATTCCTGCTTCTATTACAACTCATCAGCAAACTTTTGCTGAAATTAAAGGCACAGAAGATTTAAGATCTTCACGAAGTAATGTTACACCTTCTCTAAGAAGAAGCTTAAGAGTAAAAAAGAGAACAATGCAAAGAAATGACGTCATCTTAGACAGACAGGCTGAATGGACAGTGGCAAAGCCTTACATGCACACACCCAGTTCAGCAATCACAGGGGTGAACTGCAATGGATTATCTTGATGGGTTAGTGTAAATCATGGTGCCTAAATGGAGAATATATTCAACCCCCCATTCTTTAACTATAGTATCAAAGTTAAACTGAAACCATTCAACTTTACTTAACTAATACTAATGCTCTTTATGACCTGTCAGAAGTGGTCATTATCATGTGATAATCACAACAATTTTAAAGCACATAAGAAAAAAGAACACACATATAAATACTTTAAAGTATTTCCATTGCTAATTTCCAGAATGTCTCAATGATGGAGCACTTGTCTAGCAGGCTTAAGATCCTGGGTTCACTCCCTAGAATCAAACAAACAAAACAAAACTTGAATGTCTCTTAGAGTCAGCTAAGTCAAACTATTTTGATTTTTTTTTTTAACCACACTGGATCCATACCACCCATCACTAGTTTAGACTGTGCTTCAGTTTCCACAGAAGCACAATTCTGACAACATGACTCATTAGCCTCTGAATAAAAGAAAAAAAAAATTTCTTTGGTCAGAATATGAATCTTACTATTAAAACCAACAATTTAGTCTAGAAATTTCTCTTTTTGACAGTAATAGAATGTTTTTATTCTCTGTCACACACTCTAAAACTATCAGAGCTGTTCTCTGTACTGGTGGCAGGAAGATGACCTTAGCCTCACTATTTTCAGAGCTGTTCTTTTGTCCTATCAGGATGTCATCTTTCCAGGACAAAATCCCGGCTCTTCACCCCATTTGAGCACATACTCTAAAGTCCTGTGTCCGTCCCCTTCTTCTCCACCCCCCCCACACACATGCAAAGCATTCTAAAGCTAAACACTTATTTCCAGGGTGTCAGATGTTCCCTTATTAGAAAGTAGATCAGGAAGGTAGCTCCTGGTCAAGCTTCTGGCCCTGAGCACATGGGCAGTCTCACATTCATTCTCCAGCACCAACACAAACAACAGTTTAAAAAATCTAGGCTCCTGTTCTACATTTCAAAGACACCTTCATAAATGAAAGAAGCTTTAAAGGTCCTTGGTGTAATGAGACGTAAAGCTGCTCAAGCCTTGACTGACCTTCCAGGAGAAAGTCAAAGCACCTCTTTGGGATGTCCTCTGTCTCAAGCTGATATTCAAAGGCACCATGGCCAAGCACATCCTCAATCTCCAAAGCGGAGCATTCAGCATTTCCATCACCATTGTTTGTTTTTGTGATGCTAAAGATTGAGCCCAAAATTTCACAGAAGCTAAGTACTCTGCTGTTCACCTACCTCCTGGGCCCTACTAGTTTTTACAATGCTCTCTATTTCTACTAGGCAAGAAAGAGTTCTGACTAGAGCAGTGACCTGTCCCTAACTCAACAATATCCCTTAAATAATTCTAGAAGATACTGCTAGATGCTGGGTGTGGTGACACACACCTTTAATCCAGCATTTGGATTAAAGAAATGGGTGGATCTCTTGGAGTTCAATTTTATCTACAGAGGGCCAGCCAAGTAGACCCTGTAACATCTTAAAAACAAAATAAAACAAAAATACTGTCAGGCAGGGTGAGGGGTAGGTAATATTTTTATGTAGAGTTCCAGCTTTTATTATCTCATGATTCATAAAGCAAAATATGGTAATTATAGAATTGAATGTATTTGACTATTAATCTTGATTGTCAACCTGATAGGATTTAGGATCACTATGGAAACTAACCTCTGGTGAGGGGATTTTCTAGATTAGATTAATTGACAGAGAAAACTATGCTAAGAGTGCATTCCCTGGGCTGGGCTCCCTAGAGCATAAAAAGGAGAAAGTCAGCTGAATTCTAACAGTAACCTCTCTCTGCTTCCTGATGCAGACACAATGGGATTGCTGCCTCAAGGCCCTGCCACCATGATGGGCATACATCCTCAAACTGTATGCACAAACCCACCCTTCCTCAAGCTGCTCCTGTCAAGTATTTGTATGTGTGTTGTGTGCGCACGCACTCATGTTTGCAAAGAAGGAAAAGACTTTCTGACAGGCAGAGAAAATGAGTAGGGCTTCTCATCTTAGGCAGGTGGGATAAACTAAGGAAAACATCCCTGACCACACATTACTGTCTCTCCCATCCCAGTTCATTTCCAGTGGTGCCACTACAGCTGGCTGACTAAACACGGCATCTCATTCCACAGTTCTCAACTGCAGTGCACACAGCAGGATGCAGACTCAGAGCATCACCAGCCCTTTCCATACTGCCCTTCCTCTGTTCACCACACTCTCAGCTCTAGGCTTACTGGAACAACCTTTCCCTTCTGCAGCTTTCTCTGTCTATGGAAACAGAAACCATTTTTCTTCCATCTCTATTCCCATTTGCTGCCATGACGATTGGACTCACCTTCCAAGTGAGCCCAATGTTTTGTCCAGATAAGCTGCAGAAATGCTTTGCTACATGTAGGAACAAAGACCAAGCAGAACCACTTAACACTTCAAGTGAGAATTTTTTCATTCATAACTGTGTAAGGAAAACAGACTTAAATTAAAAAAAAAAAAAAAAAACCACTGTGTATAAGTGTGTGAGACTCACATCTAACTGCAGGCACCTGAAGAGGGTCCTGCATCAGATGTCCCTGGAGTTAGAGTTACAAGTGGGTTGTGAGCCACACCGGACATGCATACTAGGAAGCAAACTTGGGTCCTCTAGAAGAGCAATACATGCTGTGAACCTCTGAGCTATTTCTCAAGCCTGGATTTTAATAAAGCAGTTTACTAGCAAAGTTTGCATTTCCACTTATCTTCATTTTCCTCATCAGTTAAAAACAATTTTAAAAAATGCTACGTGTATAGGTGTTTCGCCTGTATGTACGTCTGTGCACCATCTGTGTGCCTGGTCAAGACCAGAATAAGGCATCAGATTCCCCAGAACTCAAATTTCAAGTAGTTGTGAGCCACTATGTGGTTGATGGGAATCAAAACCTAGCCAACTGGTAGACCAGCCAGTGCTCTTAACCATTGAGCCATCTCTTCATCCCTCTCAGATTTTTAAAACCACTATTGCCAGTGTCCAACATGTAGCCCACGCTGACCCTAAACTCCTTATCTTTCCTGCCTCTACCTCCCAAGAGCTAGAATTACAGGTGTGTGCCACAATGTCTGGTGAGAAAGATCTCTTCATGTATGTTCTGCTGTGGCCTAAGTTTATTTCTAGATACAAAACTTGTTGACTTTGTGACTGATTCCTATCTTCCATTATCTTGTATAACTGGTTATTGTTTATATAAAGGAAAGCTATGATTTATATGTTAAGGCAAAAAGATAAAGAATTTTACTAATTAAAAGACAAAAACTGTGGTCTGGTAGAAATACCATAAACCCATGTGAAAAATCCCTTGGGCTCTGAGAAAACATTCTGCAACACATGTACCAAAAGGCTAGCTTCTGAAATTTATAAGTAGCTCCAAAATCCAACATAGACACTTCCTAAAGAAGTTACAAATATAGGTTACAGCAAAAGAAACTTAGCAAACCAGAGAAAATAATGACTTCAAACATCAGCCCAGTCCCATTTTTATCTGACTGAGGATCAAATTAAGCTTGAGGAATTTAGTTGTTAGGTACCTTCCAAATTGTTGATGCAGCGTGAAACTCTTGGAAGTCATGATCACAAAATTTAGATTTTAGTTTTATTTATTTACTTATTTTCTGAAGACGGGGGTCTCGCTATGTAGATTCGAATGCACAGTCCAGAGAGTGCTCTTGAGCTTTTGATGGCCTTCTTACCTCAGTCTTCTGTGTATTTCTGTTAGCAACCCTTGCAAACTCACTGGTTCACCACCTAGCAGAATGATGATGGAATTGTTTCTTTGGTATTTGTAGTTGGCCTTTCTATCTGAGATGAATAAAAAGCCTCTGCAGGAAAATTTACACATGAGAAGTTGGACATGGAAACTCTGGTCATGTGACTGGTACAGAAATGAGGATGTCTGTGTTAAGAGTATTTGTCTCCCATTTTGTTTGTTTTTGTTTTTTGACATAGGGTCTATGTAGTAGTCCTAGATGTCCAAGACCAAACTCAGAGATCTGCTTATGCTTCCTGGGTGCCAGGATCAAAGGTGTGCACCACCACGTCCAGTTTTTGCATACATATACATACATTAAGCAGGATTTTTTCTTGTTGCTTTATCATGTACCAGCACTCTGATGAACAGAAGTACCTAAGAGTCATTAAATATACATTATTAGATATTAGTTAAGAGATGTCAGACAAGAGTGAGGATCCTTTAGCTTACCATACAAGTGATCTGGGAGGAGAATGAATCTGTTGGCTGCACACAGAATTATCCTTTTAAGTTTAAGTTGGTACTGTTTTTATTTAAAGAATAAGTATGGCATTAAAAGACATTTTGGGTACTAAACTGACAAAGGGTAGATTTGTGATGATATCATAAAGTGAGGTCCTTGACAGACTACCTGATCACACAATACCTTGTAACAAAACTTCTAAGGACATACAACATACACGCCTGCTCACTCCGGATGGAGACCCACAACAGACCAAAGTACAACTTGGTGAACCAATTAATTATCAAAGTTCCTTACTGGAATAAGGGATTCCTTACAGGAATATGGGTAAGGGGTCAGTGATAGGAACAGAGATGACTCAAAGACGGCTGCATCATCAAAGCCCACCCCAGCATGGGAGACAGCTCACAGAGCTGGGGACCTGGACCACACTGCACAGCCTGAAGTTCAGCAAGTTCAACAGTTTAGAGTCCTTCTAGGTGCTCCAGCTGTTCTATTCCTCTTCCTGGTAGCTTGTTGGTTTCTATTCCTTCTAGCCAGTTGGTCTGGTCTTCTTACAGCCTGTCTTGTCTGAGAGGAACTCTCAGCTTTTTATTGCTTACTCTGGCAGGGGACCTGGTAAATCTGGTCAGTTTTAGGTACTTCTCCTTTGAAATGTTTACCTTCCCATTTAAGGAGCTTCCCTGCAAGATGAAATGTCTGTCTTGACAGGCTTTTTTTTTTTTTTTTAAAACTTTATTCATTTATTTATTTGCCTTGGTGTTTGCCTGGAACTGGAACTACAGACAGTTGTTAGCTGCCACGTGGGTGCTGGGAATCGAACCCGGGTCCTCTGGAAGAGCAGACGGTGCTCTTAACCGCTGAGCCATCTCTCCAGCCCCCTTGACAGGCTTTTTAAAAGTGGTTTGTGGGAGGGATTCGGAAGTTTAGAGATACTGACTGGAAAAGCCTGAGTGCTGTTAAGAACCATTTAACTGATAGTTCTGAGGAAAGCTGAGAGGAGCAGACATGGAAAGGCAGAAAAGATTGTGCTCAAAGGCAGAAAAAGGGTTTCTCACAGTGTGCGCTCTAGTTTTCTGTCAACCTGACACAAGTTAGAATCATTCTGAGAAAATGTCTGCACCAGACTGGCCTGGGGCAAGCCAAGCCTGCAGTGAATTTTCTCCGATTAATCATTGCTGTGCGAGGGCCCAGCTCACTGGGAGTGGTGCCAACCCTGAGCTGGGGGTCCTGGGTGCTCTGAAGAAAGCAGGCTGAGCAAGCCATGAAAAGCCAATCAGTGGGCAGCATTCCTTCGTGGCTTCTACTTCACTTCCTGCCTACATACCCTTCTCTGTTTCAGTTTCTGCCTTGACATCTTTCAATAATGGCTGTGATATGGAACTGTAAATTGAAACAAACCCTTTCCTCCCCCAAGATGCTTTAGACCATTGTATTTATTACAGCAATAGAAACCTTAATACAGGTGGGAACAAGGACTCCACTGAACTCCAGATCACTGATGTAACCCACTAGCTAGTAACTTGTACCCCTCTGCCTATGCCTGTCTAAGACTTTGATGCTGAATTTAAATGAAATGGGCCTGAAGCTAAAAAACTGGAAGAGTAGTTAGGAGACTAGAGTCTCAGCCACAGTGTGACAAGATACCTCACAATTCTCTGTAACTCCACTTCCAGATTAGATGCTCTCTTTTGGTTACCTTGGGCACCAGGAGCATGTGGTGCACAGACATGAACACAGGCAAAATACCTTACCCATAAAATTATTTTAAAAAATTAAAACATACTAAAAAATTCTAATAAACAAGACTTGAGTTAAGAAGTATATGCAAAGACATGTTTTTATGCCCCTACTAGAATTTCTTCCCAGAATTAACCATCACATTGCCTATGCTTTGGGGAGGATATAAAGAGCAGCCAATGATACAGGGATGGACATGGGAAGGAACATCTACAAATAATGATTAATCTCTGATCTGACTATATAACATTGTCTACCAACATAAACATTGATGCTTGTTGTTCTTTACACTGTTGACAGGAATTTCTGTCCTCTGACCTCAACCACCTATTATTTAGTAAATCCAGGAATATCTTTCTATTCCTGTTTTACTAAGGTTGTATGTGTGTGTGTGAGAGAGAGACAGAGAAAAAGAGACAGAGAGACAGAGAGTGCAGACAATATAGTATATTATATTACTATTCCATGCAGACCCAAGAAGCAGAATCTCTAACTGAAGCAACAGAATTATTTATTATTTAGTGGTTTGTACAGAAGTGACATAGCCAATTTCTTAATGCCTTAAAAAGAAGAACTGTATTTCTCTAATACCAGCGCTCAAGAATCTAGGACAGGAAGGTTAACAATTTGAGGCTAACCTGGGTTATATAACAAATACCAGGCCAGCCAGGTACAACAAACAAACAAATGAATAAATAAGATGCTACAAAGTAACACAGAAGACTCCAGGGCCCTACTGCTTGGTTTGTGTTTCTCATCACAACAACTTAATGAGCCAGCCTGAACTATATCATATTATAAGACTGTTTAAAAATAGGGAAAAAGAGTAGGTTTTTAAATTTAACTTTACGCTAAAGCCTATCCTGAATAAACTGCATAAAAATAAAACTATGTAAATAAAGACTGCAAGAAAATATGAGACAATGCTTTTCAATATGCTTGAAAAAGCTCTTCCTAAATAAACCAGAGTGACAGATGAACACAAGGACAGACTAAGTGAAGTTGCTCACAGCTGACAAAAGCAGGAACTGGGAATCAGAGACACATCCACAGAGCATCCACGGAGCGCTCATAGAAAAGTAATGCAAATGGCTAATCAAAAATTTCATCTTTACTTATTTACAAAAGCAAATTAAGTGATACAACATTTCACCTGTCAGATTTTCCAAACTTAAAAGCCTTGGAGGATACCCCAGCCTCAAGGAAACAAATAAAGGCCTCGGCACTGTGCAACAAAAGGAAACTAGACTAGACAGCAAATGACAGCTTGGGAGAGGGCCTAACAAACAATTACCTGGTTGGCAGCAACAGAGCAGAAGACTGCTGTGACTAAAATCTGTTTGAAAATAGCTGGACCAGAACTTTATGGCTAGCAAACTATCGTGAGGAAAGGAAAAACAAATAGGGCATTTCTGGACAATCAAATTCTCAAAGCTTTACTTTCCCCAAACCAATCCCCAGGCTTAGTCAGAAAATGACTACAGTCAATTAAAGGCAGAGGCTAAGATGTAGAGAGATTCCACACACTGGGACCAGTGGAAACCAACATAGCAGTCAACAGCCTAAGTAAATAATGGAGAACAGGCAGCTACATTTCACACTAATTATAAAAGGTAGTAAGCACAAACTGGAAGACAGAGAAGATGCAATCTGTATGACAGAAAACGTTCAGAAAGAACAGAAGTCTGATTAAAGTCAGGTAACATTAAGGACATGTTGAAAATTGTGGTTTTTTGTTTTTGTTTTTTGTTTTTTATAAGAGGAAAAAGGAAAGTAAGTAGAGATCCCCCAAATTATATAAAATCATGCTTTGAATGAAGAAAACAACAGTTTGGGGCTCTAGGTGGAGTGTATGAAAAGATACACCCTGAGACCTGACTGTGAAAAATATTACTGTGATGTTTAATGTGGTACAGAAGAAAATTCCATCAATAGTTATTATTCCACTTGGTTGTAAAGAGAAACATTTTACATACCTAGATATAAATACTACTAGTTTCAGCTATTAAAAGCTATTAAAATCTACTTATAATCAAAACAAAGAGTTCAGAATGGGTATAGAACAAAATGTCATCATTTCTTGTCAGTGAAGAAAGTGTAAAAATTGTCAGAGGACTGGGAAGGAAGAACTGGGCATAATTAATATAATCTAACACAGGAAGCAATTAGGAGTACTATTGAGTTGGTATTCTGGGGAATGGAGATTTCAGCATCTTAAACATAGAAATTGGGGCTTGGAAAATGGCTGTGTTAAAGTGCTTGCCCAGTAAGTATGAAGACAGAACAGATTTCAGATACTTAGAATCCATGTTAAATGCCCAGGTGGGTGTGGTGGCCTCAGAAAGCGGAGATGGGATCTCCAGAACAAGCTGGCTGGCCACAGTGTAAACATCTGTATTTGACTGAGACCCCACCTCAATGGATAAAACAGCAGCAGATGGGGGACGGCTCCTCACATCAGCCACACACAAATGAAAACACACATGAGAGAAAAAGGGAGGTGAGTGGAAAATGACTGAGATGCTATTAATCAGGTTAACAACATTAAGAAACAGGGCTGTCAAGATGACTCAGCAAGTAAAGCACCTGTCACACAAACTTGACCCAAGTTCAATCCAGGATTCCAGGTCAAGGTCAAAGAAGTGACTCCACAAAACTGTCCTCTGACCATTCTACACATGCCAAGCACATGGCAATCAAATTTCAAAGATTTAGAAACAGGAGGGCTTGGGTGTTGTGGCACACACTCTCAGCACTCAGGAGGCAGAGGCAACCTATGAACTCTACAAGCATGAGGCTAGCTGCTCTATGTAGCAAGTCCTAGGCCAGCCAAGACTACATATTAAGACCGTGTTTCAAAAAACAAAAGCAAACAAACAAACAGAAGTAAAAGAAACAGTAGAGAGTTTCAAAACTGGGACTAGAATGCTCATTGACTTTAACATCCCTCAAATCCAATGGCTACTAATAGTAGCGTTTCTGTTTCTCAAACACGTTAATTATTTCATTTTTGTGTGCATGTCGGTGTGATGTTCATGTCAGTGTGTTAGTGTGGGTCTATGTACACTTGCAGGTATGTGCAAGCCTATATAAGTGGAGGCCAGGGGTTAATGTTGTGTGCCTTTCTCAATCTCTTCACCTTATTTTTGAGACAGGTCTCTGGCTTAGTTTGAAATTCACCAAGTGGCTCCTCTGACACAGCAGATGAGTCTCAGGAATCCTCCTGTCTCTACCTCCCCAGCTCTTGGATTACTGGTTTACACTTGGATGGCTTTTTTAAGGGACTCAACTTACATCACCATACTTGCACTTAAGTGATTTCTGGACTTGGTCAGCTCCCCAGGCCACTCCCATGATTTCCTAAAGTATGTATTTCAGCTTAATATTGGAGAAAGTTAGCGGATACCTGCATTTTATTAATCTTTCTAAGGTTCTGTGCTGAGGAATTTTTTTGGAATCTCTTAAGATAGAATGACTTTTTCAGTGTCTGGCTTATTTCAAAATATGGGACCCTAACTTCCATTTTGTTAGTTTTGATTCAAGAAATATTGGCAGAAAAAGTTGACAGCTGGGTATAAGGATATTAGAAGATGGTTCCAATTATCCAAACTGTTTCTTTTAAAAGAACAGATGCTACTAAATGTTGCATTGCTAGTATTTGGTTTAAAGCACAGCTACATGTCCTCGATAGCTCCTAGGATCTTACTCTGCAGCTAGCCACTGATTTCCATCAACACCTTAGGTCTTCAGCCAGGCTACCCATTTAAGCTTCAGAAACTAGGCTTTGGATGTCCACTGGAAAACTTACACATCTAAAGGCTTTTGCCTTAAGTGTTATATACAATCAGAGGTTTCCTACATAAATATTTTAGCTCATATTAATCTAGTATTTTGAACATGTGACTACTGAGCACACAGCCTACTCTGCCAAAGAACAAATCCACATTAGAGGCAGAGAGAAGCCAGTGTAAAGTGGCAGACAAGCAGCTCAATAGCCAGTCCACAACCCGTTCCCACCCTGCAGCAATAAGCAGTGTTTTATAAAGCAGCAGATGAAAACATTTTTTTATTAAAATAGTCCCATTCAAGCCAAACAGAAAATATACACTGTCAGCCACAAGAAAAATGCCTCAAAGAGAAAGAATTTTTTTGTAACTGTAATAGTATTTCCTGTAAAGACTGAAATCAGAAAAATCATGTTTGAGTCCTTGTATTTATAAATCTGAGGAATGAGAAACAGACTTCTCCAGACTTCATTTTCCTCCCTAAAAATGAGATTACAACTCTTTCTCTCAGTTACTTACCAAACAGTTCATTATCTGAAAAAACATTTGCTGTGCAATGACTCTGCAGCATTCTTATGCAAAATACCCAAGATTGCAAATGAAATGCAGTGTTAACCCCCAGAGGCTCTCAGGTTCACAAATGAACAAGTGTAACTGAACCTGTGTGGCTCCAACTCTAGAGCCCACAGAAACACTAAGGGAAAGCTTGTCTGCCTGTGACTGCATTCAGGAATATCCCACACAGATCACATAAAAACAAGACCCAGAGTGCCAGGACAACAAGCTATTAGGAAGGTGTAGTCAAGACAAGGGAATCAATACTCCAGGAACTCAAGTCCAGAAAAGCCTGAGTGTATCTGAAGTAGTTTGGTGTCTAGATAGAAAGCTGTTCTGTGAGACCAAGGTAGAAAATGAACACACACAAGTGGGTGGAGGTCAGTCTGTGAGGAAAAAAATGGCAGTAAGAGAGAGGCACAGCACCTTATCCCAAGGCTGGCTTTCTTCACATCCTGGCCCATGTTCTTCTCACCATTACAGATCTGTTGGGTTAGGATTAAGGATCTGGGAAAAGTGCATTTTAACAAAATTTCCTACATATCTATGGCCTTGCTAAAGCAAGTAACAAGACTTGAATGAACAAAAGTAAGAATTTCCAAGTAAACCGACATGCAAAGTACCTGTGGTTATTATCATGAAGCCTATCTAAACAGGAGCAATGCAAGTCCCCTGGGGTCACTGAACTAGAGGCAGACACATCTCATAATGGAGGGCGCTCACTGCAACTGTGGAAGCAGTGTCTCTTTACCCAGCTTTCTGCTGTAAAACCTACTTCTGATAGCTTGTTGGTGAAATTCTGCCAGGTACCACGAACACAACTCTGGCAACAGTATGAAAATGTAAACAGGCCAGGAAGCAGAAACTGGTGAGGTAATCTAGTGACATAGGGCTAAAGGGGACACTGAGAAGAGATCTAGGAAATAGTACTCACAATGACAATCAGTTCAATCAATCGGGGATTGCGCCTTAGAAACACATCAGAGTAACTTAGAACATTACTATAAACCACACTGAAGAGAAAAAGATCACACAAGAGATATGGAGACATTATAAGAACAAGTGTTAGTGTTCTGACCCAGCTTCTTTGAGGAGTATTCCCTACATGTTCTAACATGCACATGGAAATGACTTGTATTTCTTTCGGTATAGAACCCATCCATGCACATTACAGAAATTCATTCATTTCAAGTGCCGACTGAGTACATGGGCATGAAGTCCTGTGTGTAACAAAAACAGCTCAGATGAGGGGCAACGTACAAACTGCTTAAGACACCATTAACTGAGTCTTCATAGTCTCTACATCTTTCTTTTGCTATGGCTGTCCTCAAATAGTACAAACAACTTTGTATTTTTGCTTTATTCACTTAAAAATTCCTTAACTTACTGAAAATTCTTAATAAATGTATTTTTACATATGTGTGTGTGTGTGTGTGTGTATAGTACTCAAACCTAGACTTTGCACAGCCTACCAGATGAAACAGTTTATATGACTACCTCCTTCTATGGAATATGGAACATAGTTTTTACTTGTGAAATACTTAAAACTGTTACAAATGGCAATATAAAAATGTTGCAAATAGAATTACTGGGTCAAAACTATGCTAATTTAAAAACTGTTGATTTTAAAAGTCTAAAAAACACCTACTTGTTTTCCAACAGCAGCAGCCAGCAGAATTAGAGGTGAAAGCCTACTCCATCAAAAGCACTGTTAGAAAACATACTGCTGACTTCAAGTGCGGACACTGGACCACTGAACGTCAAGCCTGCTTCATCTATTACCTCTGGGGTTTAATAACTCTTACATGTGTGTGATGCCTCAGTAATGAGCCCATATTCTAGGTCTGTTGTTCTTCCACCTCCAGGAAGAAAATTTTGTGCTTTTGAAAATATTTAATTTTAAAACATCTGCTGCTTTAATTTTTGGAGAGTTCTTGGTTATACACTTAAATTTTCTCATTTGGATGGGAGAGGGGTGAGAAACAAATGTCAATGTTTTAAGAGTCAAATATATACAATTCTAGTTGCTAAGCACCTCTTACATATGTACTACTCTCTAAAATGTATGTCTTCTCCTCTGGATTTCTTATAAGTTCCTTATGGAATAACCACTTCTGGGTTCTCTATTTCTTTTGAGCAACCTGATAAACACACTCATGCCAATGTCCAATTCCTTCATTTTTTTTTTTTTAACTTTTTATTTTTTTGCCTTGGTGTTTGCCTGGAACTGGGAACTGGAACTACAGACAGCTGTAAGTTGCCTTGTGGGTTCCGGGAATTGAACCCGGGTCCTCTGGAAGAGCAGTCAGTGCTCTTAACCGCTGAGTCATCGCTCCAGCCCAATTCCTTCATTTTAATTCTATAGTGTATTTTGATATCTCAGCGAACTAGAAAATTAGCTGGTCTTTATTTTTTATGTAAAGTCATCCTTCTTTTACCTACTAATAGTCTTTCAGACAAAATTAGGAGCAACCCCTAATTTCTCAAAAGCATTTTAAAATGAAAATTATGCTACACTTATAAATCAATAGGAAGAATAGATTCTTTTAATAGGTGAATTTCCTATCCAGGAGCATTCTGTGCCCCTCTACCATAGAACTGAATACAGTAATTGCTTAACTACAACTCACATGTTTGTCATTAAAACAATCATTTCTCTTACTTTTATAAATGGTTTCTTTTTTTCACTGTACTTTCTAAATAATTATTATGACCATAAAGGAGAATTACTGATTTCTAAATTGTTTTATAGTCAGTTACTTTACAACCTAATAATTTCTCAGTTGACTCTTGATATTCCTATCTATCCAAAATGGGAATTCCCATTTTCTTTCTCAATATTCATTCCTCTTCTAAGTCATGTCTTACTGTACTGAAGCAAATAAATGACTATAATTTAGAAGCCAAGTAAAATGATGGCTATAAAGTAAGAGCAAAGACAATCCAACAGTCTACTGTAAGTGCATTTTCTGATTACCAAATAAGAATTATCCAGAGAAGCTGAAAAGAAATGCCCTTAAATGGCCACAACTATCTATGCTTGTCTATTCTGATGGGTACACAAAATCACAGATAACCCACACTTTAAAAGCTACATGTATTTCATATATTACGTACATAATTTTATTACTTTAATACACTTTTAAGTTGTCATTGTTACTGTACACACTTATATGGAATGTGTAGTACTTGCTTACCATGTGCTGGAAAGTACTGATTACATACTGTACATTGTGAATGCTAAGGCTTTTCAAGAACAGTGATCACCAAGGGCACCAAGCCTGAGTGTGAGCTTTACAGACAGTGATCTTTTCTCAGGCTAAATTGTGAAAGCACTTCTGAAAATCTTTACTTCTTGATTTCAAGAATTACAGTTATCTTGACTGGTGATCACTGAACTATCACTCCCTTCTCTATTCTTTAGGAGACTGTGGATTTGCTAAATAATGATTTTAATCATATGTGGCATATGGTTAAATTTTATATTTATATTTTATAAAAACACCAAGTGGGAATCTGCCAACCTCTGTTTAGAGAGCTAGGAAGACCAAAGACTGGAATTGAGAGTAGCAAGCAATCCAACAAGTCTATACCTTATTCTCCCATCCTCATGTGATAGTCCTGCTCATCATATAAACACCCAATTAACATCCATCAGATTTGAGAAAGGAAGTATACCTTTGCCTCCAGGTGCCAGTTTTGTAGCTGGCCAGGGCTCTGCTACCTGGCCAGGGAAGACTTTTAATGGGGGTGGGGTATGTTTGTTTTTAATTCAGAAAAATGAGAGAACATAACCAGAATACTATGCTAGTTAACTATGTAACACCAGATAAACCTAAGAACCCCTTAATGGATGGTGTTGTGTAAGTTTCCTCTGAGACTGAAACAGTCCATCTGACTGGGAACCTCTTTAAACAAAAAGGAAAACCACTCAAAATAGCTTCAGGAAATTCCTGAAACTGACTAGATTCATCAGGCTACTCCTTTCCAGAGTAAACAAAAAAAAAGCTCCCTTTTACATAAGCTCAACTGTGAAGACTGAGAACAGTCCAGCTCCTAGAAGAGTCACTTGGAAAGGACTCTCTCCAATCCACTGAGCTGCCTGTAGGCTGTGCAGTGTGCCCAAGGTTCCCAGCTTTTGTGAGCTCTCTTCTGTACTGGGTGGGCCTTAGTGATGCAGCCGTCTTTGAGTCATTTCGGCTCCTGTAAGTAACTCCAATACAACTTGCTAGTTCACCAAGTTTGACTTTGGTGGTACCCATACTTTGTTCTGTCAGTGGAACTCTATCTGGGTAAGTAGATGTGTGTGTTGTGTTCCCCAGAAAAAGTTTGGTCACACAACCAAATAGATTGAGAGGCATTTCCAGAGGTGCTAACACTCAGCTTGGGGGGTGGGGTGGGAGCACTCAAATGTTCCTCCCCACCACTGTATTTGGTAAATGCTTTTATTTATGGTGTCTTTTGTTCCAGGACTATAAAAGTTCACATAGCCACCTTTATGGCAGAATTCATCATTTTCGACAATCTACAGCCTAAATCTGTGTTTCCAAGACATAGTTGCTCATATTTGTCTCAAAGTAAATTCTTATTCAAAACCAGGTTTTTTTGTTTTTTTTTTTTTTTTTTTTTTTTTTTTAAAAAAAAAACCTTTGAACAATCTCTTAAATCAGCCACAAAAGGTAGAGTGCTAATGGCTTTTGTCTACCACCTTGTAGCCCGGTTTTGTACTTAAATAGGATGTGAGTGACCAAGTGTGTACAAAAAGAATGCACATGCACATGCTATAGCCATTATCAGGAAGCTGCATGAGGCCAAACAAAACTATTCAGCCAAACTGAGCAGTAGTTTCTCTTTCAAGATCATACAATGAATCAAGATAATACCAAAGGCAAGTTATATTATTACAAAGTCACACTCCATACCATGAGATTTTCATAGTCACTGACCCAACCACAGGGGCAGCAAATTAACATAATAATCTTATGTCTACTTTGAAGCAAAACTCAACAATGGATGTGACTGCAATATTTAAATTATCATTTCATCACTATTTCACATTTAACTGAGATAATTTCATGCAAACTAAATGTGATGAGATTCCAGTGTGCTGATTAGGTGAGGAATTCCAGTTTCCTAATTTCCAAAATGGAAAGACTGTCACACATGTACTGAAGTGCTACTGTGAAGGTTAAGGGAAATAACATGTAGAGACTCTATACTACTTTCATTCCTGACATTCCTAACATATAAGTTTCTATTTGAAGGAATTCAAGGCACTGGGGAGATGGCTTAGATAAAGTGATGGCTGTGCAAGCATAAGGACTGAGTCTGATCTCTAAAGCCACACTTAAAAAGCCATCAGACTGGCAACACATACTAGCACGTCCAGCATTGGGAAGATGGAAAGAAGGATCCTTGGGGTTCAGTAGCCTGTTAGTCTAGTCAAATCTGTGAGGTCTAGGCTCAGTGAAAGATTTTATCTCAAAAATTAAGTAGAGCCACATGTGCTGGCTCATGCTATAATCATACCACTTATGAGGTAGAGGCAGAGCTGAGAGTTCCAAGCTAACCATAGTTACATCATCATAAAAAGGAAAGAAGTAGAGAATGACTGATGAAGACATGTGACACTGACTCCCAGCCTCTGCATACATACATATGCGTACCCACATGAACACTCACTCACATTCTCTCTCTCTCTCTCTCTCTCTCTCTCGTTTTCTCTCTAGGAAAGATTAAAAACAAAAAAAAGGATATTAATTTTCTCTCACAGCATTTCAGCTAGAATTCATGATACTATTAAAAAATTTAACAAAAATCAGCCTTACTAATGTATACATATATACAGAAATGGCCTTCAACTCCTGATCTTCCTGCCTCAGGCTCTCAGATGCTAGAACTTCAAAAGTGTATTACTGTACCAGCCCAAGATAGTAATATCAATTCCCAGATTAGTCATAATACCACAGAAGTAAGCCAGAAGTAAGCAAGCTTTGAGCCAGTACTGGGCAGTCCCAAGTCACAGAGTCTGCAAATGCACAGCAATCTTTGAATTCTACAGCTTTAAATACAGTAAGATCTGAAAGTATCAATAAAATAAGCCTTCAAATCAAGTGACAATGAAAAATATTCAGAAATTATGACAAATTACTGTTGTAAAGTAGTAACAATATATTTAATTTTTTTAAAAGCTTGTAGATTTGAGTTGGCAGATGGCCCAGTGGATAAAAGCACTGCCACCAAGCCAGACAAGATGAGTGTGATCTCTGCTACCCACATGGTGAAGAACAGAGAAATGATCACTACAAGTCGGCCGTCCTTGACCTCCATCTGTATGATGTGGAATGAGCTCCCCACCCCTCCTCAAAATAGCTAATATATTAACTATATAATAAACAATTCTTCAGCACCTAGATTTTCCTGGTTTACAATAGATACGCCACCATGAGATTATTACTCTGAAAGGTTGTGTATCTCTCAACAAGAGCAGTATGACCCAAACTGCTCAGTGTGGTAAGAAAACAGAAACATCTGTCTTCTAGAACTTAAATCTGAGCACTCACAACAGTACTAAACCCAGGGTGATGACGTGACAGAAATCCGTGCCACAGCTGTTTCAGAGATTAAAGGGAAATAGAGATTAAACACATGGATATAAACCACATGGTTGCCTTCCTTATTTTCACATAATGGGAGTCATAAAGCTTATGTGATGTCTAGTCCAAGTATGTGAAATAAATGAACAAAACTCTACAAATGCAAGATTCAGTACTTAATAAAATCTAATCCAGTGAGAACTGCATACAAACCCTTTCACATGTGCCCACAAGGCACTATGACCTTTAGTACATGAAGAAGGGAAAGGAACGCCCAGATTTATCAAACACAAAGTGCTCCTCAAAGCATTAGCTGGGCTTGCTGAGAGCCTGGGGCAGAGATGGTAGTGCTCACTAGCTACCCAGAGCCAGAACTCAGCACAACATTCTTAGAATAGAATTCAATTCATTGCACAATGTCACAGGTCCAAAATAAATGAATGACTACAATGTGGTCCTTACTCTCAAGTGCCCAGGGTCTGTTATTGAATGTCCAGTGTGTGCTGGGCACTCCTAAATGCTTTCTTGCTTTATTATGATGCTGGTAGTCATGAGCACCTTCTTTTTCAAATGAGAAAATATGTATCACTCAGAAACTATGTAATTGAGACAGACTAAACTATTTTCCTTGTGTTATTACTGTGGTTTAGAGTTCATACTCTTTAACCAGGCAGCCCAGCACACTGGCTACTCTCTCTCTCACTTTCTAAGGCTGTCTTAATTTCCATGTTCCTCAGTCTTTGCTGGGAACTTATCTGCAGGAGTGCACTAATCTGTACATTTGGTATGCTATCCTCACAGTGCTTTACAAGCAGTAGATGAGCTTTATTTAATGCTCTGGGACAGGTGGTAAGATGGCTCAGTGGATAAAGGCATCTGTCATGCAAACTTGCAACTTGAACCTGTATAAAGGTAGAGGGAGAGAATCAACTCCATCAAGTTGTCCTCTGACCCCCACATGTGTAAACTAACATGTGTATCCACACACATACACACAATAATAAATTTTCAAATCTTTAAACTATTTGGCAGACGTGGGAGTCTCACAAGTACTAAGGAACTGAAAGCTGGTCACTCGGAAAAAACAGCTGCTTTGCTTACCATTCCCGCTATCAGGACAAGCCAGAAACTGCTTTGAAAAAGTCATGTTCATTTTGTACAGTTAGCATGAAGTTAGAAAAATATATACAGAACAAACTTTTCACAAATGCTGTACGACACTGCCAGGGGCATCAAATGCAAGTAACAAGAGCTGTTGAACTTTCAAGAAAAATTCATGAGGACACAAGATTGATGCGACCCTTCCTCCCCCTATTGTTGTAAAACAATCTCACTTCAGGTAAAACTACTAAAGTAATGACTGATTTCAATGCTTTCCCCACTAATGTATATGTACACTTCATGCTGTCTGTATTTCATAACCTGGATTCACAGAACAGTAGCTAATTCAGAAACAAACAAAACAAAACAAAAACAAAAACAAAAAACCTCCAACATTTTGGAGCTGCTAACAGCTTTCCTAAGGAAAAAAAGAATACTTCACTCAATCTCAGGCTAAAGGCAGTGTGTGAGTTGTGAAATGCAATAGTACTTCATGTCCAGACATGCAGGAAGTCTATCAAGAAAAGCACCCAGGAAAGCAAGAGCTCTCAAAGAAAACTAGGCCCCAGAAATCAGTTTAGCATGCTGTAAAACAAGCCTATATATCCCGTACCTGAGAGGTTCGTGACTAGCAATACCACCAAGTAGAAAGTGACCTTGTATTTACAGAGACAGGTCAACAACAAAAGCAACATGCCTGATGAGGGTAAGTGGCTGTTAGCATCTTCCCATGTTGTCAGCATAACAAGAGCAGACGTAGAAAAGCTTTCTGTGTCTCTGGATTTGTTTCCAAAATTCAGAACTGCCTGGTGCAACTGGGTGACCAAGAGAAGCTAGGGAACATATTTTCCTAGAAGTCTTTAACAGTGAGATGATGTTCAGTGTCTATTAAGAGTGCTGTGACTAGTGTGCTGGCTTCTTGTGTTGGCCTCTGGCATACACTTGTGACCTACTCTCAATGCCTGTCACCCACAGATGGCTCCCTGTGCCAGTGACTGTCATAAGCTTGATTTCCAAAGGCAATGATGGAGAAGGGATCCCCCACCCCCTTTCCAGGAAGCCACAGAATTTTACAAAAACTTTCAAATGTGTAAATGTACATACTTTTTTTTTTTTCTTTTAAAGTTTCTGAAAATAAAGGAACTGAGGATTATACTCCCTCTAGGGGGTGGTTTACTCACTAAAATCAGAAACAGTATGTGAACTGTAAAGACTTTCAGATAGTTTCCAGGTAAATGATAAGCACTGTGGAAGGCCAAGAGCTAAGGCCATGTAGATAACTTCAAAGTTGAATACACAACTCCAGCACTTAGTATTCTGACACAGTGTTCTCTTCCCCAAACACAGCCCTCCCTAAACTAGCAATCTTTGTTTTTTTTGTTGTTGTTGTTGTTTTATTTTAAATCCCCTAGACAGGAATAGAAATATGCAATTCATCAACAACTTACAAAAGAGTTTCTTTTTCTTTTCTAAAACTGTATATGCACGTCTGCATGTAGGTATGTGCACACAAGTACAATGCCCACAGAGGCCAGGGGCACTGGATCTCCTACAACTGTGGTCAGGGCACTGTGAGCCTCATGCCATGGATGCTAGCAAACTAAAGTAAGATCTTCCAGAAGGTAGTAGTAAGCACTTAACCACTGCCATCTCTCCAGCCCAAAAATGTTTCTTATATACTTCACATACAGATGACCTAAGATTGACAGTTTCTTCAATTACTTTTTCAAGTGTATAGCTACTAATTGATAGAAATATATAAATAAAAAAATCTTGAATTCCAAATGAGTTTAAATGTAAAAATCACTGCTTTTGGGTTTTTTGTTTTGTTTTGTTTTGTTAGTTTGTTTCTTTTAAAAAAAGACAGTCTCACTATATAGCTTTGGCTGGCCTAGAATTCACTATATAGACCAGGCTTGGCTTTGAACTCAGAGATCCACCTGCTTCTGTGTCAGGAACCTAGAATGACTGAATGTGTGCACTGTTCTCTCTTCCCTCTTCATCATGTTGACACTACCACCTGTTGTTTCCAAGGTAACTAACTGATCAAACAGTTCTTCTGTCAGTCTTACTAGCACCCTCTAATAGGGTCAGTATCACAACATCATGGTTCTACCACAGTACAGGCTTTCACAGAACACACTGCTTCTCTAGCTTCTATTAAATAGGAACCTGAAGTGTACCTATGTGCAGTCCCATAAGAGTTCTGAAGGGTTTTTAAAATGACACATTTAAGGCCTGTGTGGTAGCTTATGCCTATAACCCCAGTACTATGTAAGCTGAGACAAAAGGATCAAAGCAGTTGAAGGTCCTGGTCTACATATTGAGTATCAGACTACTGTGAGCTACATAGCTCAGAAAATCACTGAAAGAAACAGGCATAATAAGACAAAACAAAACAAAACAAAACAAAAAAAAAACACAACAAATCTTTATTTCAGATGGCAATGTGGATCTTGATAGAAAGACTTCTCTGTTATAAATTCAATTATATGCTAAAAGTTACTGAACTGCTTATAGATGAGTATAATTTAGACATACTGTCATGCTAACTACAAAAACCAGGTACCTAATTTCCAGGTCATATAGAAAACACATTATTCTTGTGTTAGATATTAATTTAAAATAATTATCATGCATACAGTATTTCCTAAATGGTTTTATGCCAGAGCTTGGGGAAACACTTAAATTTTCTCTGTAATACATGAATTACTCACTCAGCAAGCAACACATTGCAGCTCCTACTGTACTAAAGCAGGAGAGTCCAAAGGGCCTATGGTCTGTCCCCAATGACACAGCATAGCAGTAAAGCTATCAGGCATTAAGATCAGAGCTCTTAGTTTTTTTTTTTTTTAATCACGTGTGAGTATGTGCGCACAAGGCCTGTTGCCCACAGAGGATCTGGCCTGAGCTGGAGTTACAGAAGCTTACTGGGAACTGAACTCCTCTGGAAGTGCAGTACAGGTTCTCAATCCCTGAGGCATCTCTCCAGCCCAAGATCAGAGCTCTTGATACCAGCAGAAACTACTTTGTTTGGACACATGGACTTTGAGGGAAAGACACCTTTGCTGTACACAATCTCTTCATTGCTAACTTCAAAACTCGTCACTGCAGCATTCTAAGTTCAACTCCCTACTGAACAGACCCCAAAGGGTTAAGCTGACCTTAACTAGGGTTGACTCACTCAGACATTAACAGCACAGTCTACCTAACATCCAGTGTTCATGAATGGCAGGAATCCTAGACTTCATGTTGGATCCTCAGGCTTCATTGCCATGTTGTCTTGTATCTGTCTGTTCTATCCAAGCACTTCAGTTTCTCCTAACCATCACTCCCATTTAATTTCAGTGAGTTCTCTCCACTACGTCCTCTCCCCACAGTGGAAACATGCTCGTTTCTAGAATTAGCCAAGGTCATTTTCCTATTTTTCCTTTATAATTTAGAAATTACTCAATAGCACCTGAACTTTAAGGATTTGTAAAGAGATTTCACCAAAGTTGTTGAGACTTCTTTTTAAAGTCACCTTTCTGTGAATATCAAATCTGATTTTGCTCAACTTTTGAGCCCAGTAAGTGCATCACTCTACATGTGTATTAGTAGCCTGGCACTTGTTATCTAGGCATAGTGGCTTTCCATTCAAGTTGACCAAAACCTGGGTGTCTGGAAATTGATTAGAACTCTAAGAAAACAAAACCAAAAGCAACAATGGTTTGGGACTCTAGCACACTTGCAATACCAGCAACTGAAAAGTGGGAAATGGAACTTCCGATATAGACAACTTCATCTGATTAGAGGAGACCCTTCTTCTCTAATGGAAGTGAACACTTTGGACTAGGTCAGTCAAAACTGTCCTGAACTGAATTCAACCCTCTCTGAGTAGTCACACCTCCATTACACAGATTAGGACATCTGTCTAAAGTAGCAAGCACTGACTGGAGCAACGTTCTGAACACATCAGATCATGAAGCACCACACAGAACATCCAGCAGAGTCTTTCTGAGACAGAGGATGACCAAGGCTAAATCATTCAAGACTTCCCCCAAAACACAACATTTAGGGAAAAGAGTATCTTGAGTACATTTGAGTCTCCCTATTTCCAGACCAATGGATCTAGTAATGGTCTGTACCCTGCTGGTGCACATGTGGGTGTTTGGAATGGAGTGAGGGCCACTTGATGTAATTTGTAACATCTCAAATGTCTCCAAAAGAAATCAAAGCAGTAGTTTCAAGGATGCGTATTTTTTTTTTTGGGGGGGGAGGATGTTAAATGTATTTGGCAGAAATAAAAACTTAATTGGTGCTTATAAATTATCACACATTGTAAAGAAGCATCAGCAAAGTGCTTATTCAGTCAATTGCCTAAAGGGTACAACTATGACAGGCTAAAAGGCACAGATGTGTATGTGACCGAGTGCCCATCCTGGAATTCACATCCTGGTATAGGACACAGACAAACAGATGACAATGCAGTGAGGAAATTTGGTTACAGTGGGGGACAAGATGCCATGGGAACAGGATGCAGGGACACCTAACCCAGTCTGCACTTTTCAAAGGAGGCAAAGTGAAAGAGGAATCAGCCAGTCAGGGGAGCAAGACTGAGGGGACTAGTGTTGCAGGAAGTGCAGGCAGCATTTACAGAGGAGAGCAGCAAGGAAAGGGCAGGGAGCCTGCAGGATGGGAGAAAAGGGAGAAGAAACACGGACCAAGTCAGACAGGTCTTTGAGAGACAGGGCTCCCGTCCATTAGAATTTCATGAACTTTAAAACAAAATAAACAAAACTGGTCTGGCTTCATGTCAAACAAAGAATCTATCACGATTTTAAAACACTTCCTAGATGACTCTGTATTGAAGACTGTGAAGACTGAATAACGCCCCTGAAAGCATTAAAGGATCAGACAAGGTGGTGGATCCTGGTGATCCTAGCAAAAGTGAAGGCAAGAGCACCTCAGTTCCAGGCCATAAACGCCACAGCAAGACCCAGCTCAGTAACAGCAGCAGTAACCACAAGCCTTCCCCTAAACAAATAACCAAAACCAACAGCAAACAAAATCCTGAAAGTATACATATTTGCACATTTACTACTGAGAATCTGAAAAATAAAAGATGATCTTAATTAAACCTCTTTGGGCCCTGTTTCCCAGCTCTATTAAATGAGCAATGACCTGGAGAAGATCAGAGTCTAGTAGAAGTGAAAAGGTCAGAAAATGCTTGTTTTGTCAATGAATGTCTCTTGCCACCTGTCTGGCTTCAGATCGGAATATCATTTCCTAGGGAGACTGATGTTGCTCTGCCTAAATAAGATAGGACAGATAAAATAATTTAAGAGAAGCCAGACCTTCTAAAAACACTACTTGACCTTACAAGATGAATGATATTTGGAGATTTGTGAAGTTGGATAATTTTAAAGTTCCTAAGTATTTTTGTGGAGGGGAAATTTTTCATGATACTTCATAAATACTTCATGTAAAGATTCCCCCACTTTGGAATTCAAGATATAGAAGAGTAAAATAGAGAGAACTGATCCTTTTAATGCCACTGAGCTGCTAAAGAGATCAAACAGGATTAAGTTCACTCTCTTCAAATAAACAAACCAACAGAGCAAATGCTCTGTACATGACTGCAACTGTTTAAACTCTCTACTAGGTAAAGGAGAAGACAGTAAGCCACCTTAAAAAGTTATCATCGCCTACTTTATATGTGCATCCTCTTTCTAAATTTGGATGGTTTTTTAAGGGAGTACTGACTGGGGACAGAGGACGTAAAGCAGGAAGGAAGCAAGTCTTTCACAGAAAGCTCCCTCCTGAGATCACACTCAGATTCACGGCTTCACTTAGCTAGCTGTACCTAATGACATTTAATACTACTTCTAACTTGCCTGAAATTTTAAAAAACCTTAGATGAAGTCAGTGTTTTGCATTTGTGTATTCATTTTTAATTCCTTCCACTTGGACAAGCATTCTTTCAAGCTTTACGCTGTCACCAGAAAAACAGCAACATTTGTTACTTTATTTCCCTCCTGATGATATTACTATTCTGATGTACTATCATTTGTTTCAATCGCTCGTTCTGAGATTTTTTTTTTTAATGGAAAAGCGCTATTTTGAAAAACGCCTAATTTTTTTTTAAAAAAAGGTATGGATGCTTACATATATTGTCTCCCTTAAAGTCCCAAAACACGACGTGAAAAACTAAAATCAACATAACCCAAACTCAAAAAAACCAAAATCACACATAAACATCAACTGTACCCTTCAAAGAATTTTGACTGATGACACTGCAGAACAGTTAATCTGATAATTAAAATTTTCCAGAACACGTGATCTACGCTGTCAACCAGAACCAACGCTTTAGTTTAAAACAAAAATACCTTACAATTTTAATACAACTATGTTAACAAATTCTTGAACTGCCGTTGCAGTGGGAGCTCACTAATCAAAACACCGTGTTTGATTTCTCCAAATTAATTGAGCAACACTATCTTTTATTTTTATTTTTGGCCCAGGACTTTTCTTACAATGCACCATCAAACGTACAGATTCTATATCACACGATGTCAACAAATACCAAGAGAGGCTAGCCTCGGATATGGTCCAAAGTGGTTCAAAAGTTACACTGGCAACGACCAGACCTGAGCTACCTGGGCTCCTCCCAAGCCGGTTTCCCCAGGGTCCAGGGAGCCCACGCCCCGCGTGTGCACAAAGGCGCAGTGGAGGCACGAGCATCGGGCTGCAGTCAACTCGGTTACCCACAGACGCAGACTGCACAAGCCCTCCGCTCGTCCTCCATCTACCCACGTACAGCGCAGACTGACACCGTCCGGGAGCGGCGGCCAAGGCCGCCGGGTCCCTAGAGCGCAAGGAAGGCACAGAGAAGACGCGCGCCCGCGAGCCCACACCCGGATCCGGGAGGGAAGGCCCGGCAAGAGTGCGGGCGGCGGAGGTAGCCGACACCCGAGCTCGGGGCGTGCGGCCCTTGCGTGCCCTTCCCGGCCGCCCCGCGACCGATCGCGCCGAGGAGGAGGAGGAGGACCGGGCGGCGGCCGGGTACGACGAGAGGGGCCAGGATCCCGCCCTCCCCGCCATCTACTCACACTCGGGCTCCTCCAGGCTGCGCGGCTCCCGCCGCATCGGGTCCCGGCCCCGCGGGCGGCGGCGGCGGCGGCGCCGAGGGAGAGGACAGCGGGCGGCGCGGCGCCCGCCTCCCGGGCCCTCTCCCCCGCCGCTGCGGAGCGGCCCGGCCGGGCCCGAGCGCTGCCTCGCCGGCCGCCCCAGCCCCAGCCTCGGCCGCCGCGGCACCGGAACTGCCGCTCGCTCCGCTGCTCGCTCTGCTCGGCGCCGGCCCCGCCGCACGCCCCCACCCCCGGCTCCGCTCGCCGGCGCCCGGGCTCTTTTTCCTTTTGTTTCCAGAATAAACTTTATTGGTCTCTCTTTCCGCTCACATCGTGTAAACAAACAACGAACTCTTCCCCACCCCCTCGGCTCCCCCCTCCTGGGGCAGAGGAGGGTGAGAGTTGAGGAGGGGCCCAACTTGCAACGCCCCGGAAATAGATCTGCGAGGGACCGGAAGTGAGGAGGAGGAGAAGAGGCCGGGCAACGGGCAAATTCGGTAACAGTGACTCACTACGCCTGCGCACTGCCTTTCCGCCGCCGCCGAGTGGCAGTGCGACTCAGCGCCGCAGTAACTAGGCTGTGGTGTCATCCTGGAAAGGCGGACGTGTCACGCCTGTTAGTTTCTTCCAGCGACATTCTGTCTTGGGAGAAGCTGACAGAGAAGTTAGGAGCGAGGGATGCCCAAAGAGAAAACGAAATGAGGGCAAAATGAAGGGCAAGATGAATGATAGCAAATTGGATGCTGATTTTAGGGAGAAGTCCTTGGCAAACACTGGTTTAAATTGTACGGTCCGGATAGCCCTCTGCAGTCTTTTGGCTCAGCTCCCAGACACCTTTGGCTGTGTACCATCCTTTTTACTTGTATACTAGCTATAGAAGCTGTGCTAATGTTTTTCATTTTTGAGGCTTCAAAACGTTATGCTGGCTTCAAGTTAGATTCAAGGTTGTGATGTGGTACTGCATAACATATCTGTCTGTTTTGCTTGAGAAGGAGGTATCTGTTGGCTCTTAAGATTACTACTGTATCTGGTTTTCGCTCCCCCTACTGGTCTTTTATCTTATTGGAAAGCCTAAGGTCCAGAACCTGAAGTCAGGAAAGTCCTGCCTGGAAATAAAACTCTAGGGGTGTTAACAGTCCAACTTAACATCCAAGCAAAACCGCCGCACGTCCCCAGCCCAGTCTTAGTGATTCATTCTCTGTGTAGTCACAGTTTCACTGGGCTGGTTTTCTGTATTTCCTGTTTTCTTTCTTTTCCACAATTAAGTGCTCGTTTTCATCCTACATTCCAGGGAATCTGTGTTTCTAAATATTTAACTAGTCGTTCCCAGTAGTTTCACAACATCCTCACCACGGAGCAAGGAGTCAAATATAAATTTTGAGTTGCGGAGTCAAACCCGGGACATTAAAACACCATTATCCAAACTGTGCTTTCTGTATGGTGTCAATAGATAGTACTTGGTGGGGAAATTTTATGTAGGGAATAGTTTGCCTTCTAAAATTTATTTTAAAAGGAAAATGCTAATTACATTATATGATATCATATGTCATAGAAAATACCCTTTGGGGCAGGTACTTGAGTGCGTGGCACTTTACCTTGAAGCACATACGGTTTGTTGTTTAATTTATAATTGGTACCTTTGGCTTATCTGGTTACCACTAATGTTACAATGTTTTATCTTATTTTCAAAGATGTTTGTGAGTTTTGTTTTGTTCTGTTTTTGTTTTTTGTTTTTTTTTTAAATGAAGCTAGTAGAGAAACTGGAGGCTTTGTGTTTGCTAGGCAAACCCTGTACCACAGAGTTACAACCTCAAATCCTGTATGCAGCATTATTAAATGTTTAAAGTATATTAGGCATCTGTGTTATAAAGATGTTAAAAGTTTCATTCAAAACTGAAAGAAGAATGTTTTAAAGGGAAAAAAATAGAGATTATTTGACTGTAAAGCAAACAAAAATAAAATTCTTTAGAATAAAGTGATTTCACCATAAGCATTTCTTTAACTATTTATTTCTTTATTTTTGTATCAAGACAGGGTCTCACTATGAGCCCATGGGCTGGCCTTGGTCTCAGCAGAATTCTCCTGCTTTATAAGGCATGAGACACCATACCTGGTTAATAGCAAAGCATTCTGAAGTTAAAATGTCCAAAGGGAGCTATTCTTCCATTCTAAAACACTGAAATTTTGATCATAGTTATTTGCTTTCTGGACTTTATTTGCGGGGATATATTAGTAGCTTCTGCTGGCCTTGAACCTCTATTTCTGTGGATGACTTTGATCCTTTAGCCTCCACCTTCCAGGTATGTGTGATCATACTCTGCTACCTTTGGATTTATCACTGTTGACGACTTGATGATTCATATTGATTACAAATTTCCCTGCATTAAGAAATTCCCATGGAACTGTGGGAGTATCTGATGGCATTTCCAAGACAAGTGGATCAGGAAGACTCTGACCAAATCAGTGGATTAATTCTCTGATAAACTCATAGTCTAATGGCAGTATCTGGAGTTAGTGAGGAGGGGAGCAATGGGGCTCAGTGGGGAAAGTACATCATAGGGACTGGAGGAGGAATCTTGCTTGTCCTGGTCTCTTCCTATTTTTCTCCTCTTTGCTTTGTGTTTCCAGGAAGTGAAAACCAGGATCTACTACACTCATACTTCCATGCTGTTCTATCCAGGCCCAGGGGCCAGCTACAATGGGCTAATTCATTTGAAGTCATAAGTTAAAATTTGGTGCTATGGGGTATGGTGGACCCTTCTGGACGTGAAGCCTAGTAAGAGGAAGTTAAGTCACTGAGGGAATGTTCTTGAAGGTGATACTGTGTCATGGCCTCAAATGCTGGATCTTGGAGACCTGACTTGGAGCAATAGGAGATTAAGACGGCCAGATACAAGTAACATAAATCTGGGCACACTGTGTATGTGTTTGGATGGAGACACACCAGTGTTGTGGTATACGAGTACACTTTGTGAAGATGTTACTATGATTGGTGTAATAAAGAGCTGGACGGCCAGTAGCTAGTCAGGAGGGTATAGGCAGGAGGATTTCCAGGAGAGTATAGGCAGGACTTCCAGGCAGAGAGAGAACTCTGAGAAGAGGAAAGGAAGATACGCCATCAACACAGGGAAGATAAGACATGCAGTATGAGAATTAGGTAATGAACCACATGGCAGAACATAGATTAAAAGGTATAGGTTAACTCAGCAGTGTTGCCACATGCCTTTAATCCCAGCACTTGGGAGGCAGAAGCAGAGGTAGAAGCAGGCAGATCTCTGAGTTTGAGGCCTGATCTACCAAATGAGTTCCAGGATACCCAGAGCTACACAGGAAAACCCTGTTTCAAAAAACAAAAACCCAAAAATATGGGTTAATTCAAGTTATAAGAGCTAGTTGCTAAGGCTGGACCTTCATAGTCAATAATAAGTCTTTGCATTATTATTTTAGAGCTAGTGGGCCAAACAAGAAAGCTTGCTACACACCAGCAGCCCAGATATTCAGTGCGTTTATTATAAACAACATGAATGAGGAGCTATGTCCCTGTAGGGAGGAGTCTCAGGGTGAGTGAGCACACAATCATCAGGATGAGGAAGCTGCAGTTAGTACTCTATGCTCTTCTTGTCAGTGCTGATTTTACTTAAAGGTCAACCTTTGGTCAGCAATGGTACTCAGACCAGGGAAAGACCTTGCAATTCTACTGAGCCTGACTGGAAGAAGGCCTTGCTGCTCCCATGAGTCTCAGGCATTGGCACCCCTGACTTGCCATGCTCAGGTCACACAGGCTCCCCTCAGTACTGGGACTTTGGTTGCTTTTTTATGGTTTTCTGAGACAAGGTTTCTCTCTGTAACAGTCCAGGATGTCCTGGAACTCACAGAGATCCACTTGTTCCTGCCTTCTGAGTGCTGGGATTAAAAGTGTGGAGTACCACTCCCCAGCAATTTTGGTTGCTTTTATCTCTGCTTCTAGGACTCTGTGAAATAAGCAGCCTCTTCTGCCCCTGCTTCCTACATAAGAAAGTGTGTTTCCATAGGTTCAAAACAGCACGATCAATTAGCCATCGTCCAAAACTTCAGAGACCAACAGCCTCAGTAAACCTTTTATGTTGTTTACCTTGGTTTAATTTTTTTCAGCATTTCTATATTTATTAACACAGGAGGGGTGTGCATGTCCCCTGGATGAGTATGAAGTTCAGAGAACAAGTTGGAGTAGAATCTTTCCTTATACATTCTAATTTCCAGGGTCTGAACTCAAGTTGGAAGGCCTGGGAATAGGTACATTTACCTGCTGAGCCACCTTGCTGACCCTCCTCCTCTCTCCCCTGATGTGTGACACTGTTCCTGTGGGAATGTGAGCAAACAGCTGCTCATCTCAAATAGGGACCTGATGACAGACCAAAGTACAGTTACCCACCCCCAGTCCAGCCTGTTAAACCTATGAACTGTATTGGGATTTCTTAACAATAATGTGGATGAGGGGTCACCTGCAGGAGCAGAAATCACTCAAAGACAGATGTATCACCAAAGCCCACTCCAGCTCATAAAAACTGGGACCCTAGAGCTCACTGCTCAGCCTGCAGGAAGAAGCTCAACAAGTTGGGAAATGACCTTTCCAAGCAGCTCAGCTGGTCTCTGTTTCTTCTGGGTGGCCAGGCTGGGCTCTGCTTATTCCAGGAGGTGTCTCAGGGTCATCCCTGCAGATTAGTTTATCTGAGAGTGATGCTCAGCAGTCTTCACTGTTTATAGACTCTGGGTAAAAGAGGGGCTCAGAGAATATGGTCAGTTTTAGGGACTTCCTGAGCTATTTCCTCTCTGTCTGAATGGAGCTTCCTTGCAGAATGGAGTATTTTGCCTCCCCCAGAACATCCCATTGCTTCACTTTTTTGTAAACATCCTGTCCTAAAATAGCATGTTATTTCATTTTCTCCTTCATACCCCACCCCCATGTGTTAAGTTTTTCTCTAAGAATGAAGTTTCTAATCTGAAGGAAAGCTAATAGTATGTAATCTAATGGGAATTTATTCAGAATTGCATTACAACTATGTGCTAATTTGGGGGAAACCGACTGTTTGAAATATTGTGTTTATTTTATGAATTTTTCATTTATTCACATATTTTTGATATATTTGAACATACGCTATAAAGCTCTTCAAACAGATAAGGAGTATTTTCTGAAATCTTATTGAGAGATATTTTAATATTTTGATTGTTGCCGAAATCAGATTTCTATTCTATATCCACCAATTACATTTTATCTAAATACAAAATAAAAATTGTAAGCAATGTTGAATGTTTTGTTTTGAGACAAGGATTTCATCATGTAACACAGGCTAGCTTTCAACTAGAGATTCTACTTATTCTTTTGAGAGCTGGGGTTAAAGAATTGGCTTCAAAACCCAGTTCAAATCTATTTATTTACCTTGTGTTATCACTTTAATGAACTCATGCAAGTATTGAAAAATGCTGCCTCTACACACACCCTACCTCTGTTTTTTGTTTGTCTGTTTTGTTTTGAGACAGAGTCCCTCTACATAGTCCTGAGTGTTCTGTAACTATGTAGACCAGGCTGGCCTTGAACTCATAGAGATCTTCCTGCCTCTGCCTTCACTTGGATTAAAGGCATGCACTACCAATATCCAGATAGGGTCTCTTATTTTTTTAAAAAGAATATTTTTTTAAGTTTTCATAACAGCAATGGGTTTATTTATGGCTTTTTCTCTTCTGTCTCGACAGGGCTGCACATAGTTCCAACTGGCCTTTAGCTGTCTAAGGATGATCTTGAATACTTGATTCTCCTGCCTTCGTATTCTGAGTGCTGGGATTACAAGTATGTGTCCCTTCATACTTGGAAAAGCTAGATGAGTTCTGATAATAAATATGATAATTTATTGTTTTGTACTAACTAATGTGAGATATTATTTTTCTTTTATCTGAATAAACATTGTATGTTAGAAATTTTTATTTTTAAAAAATTAATTTAATTTTATATGTTGAAATGTTTGCCAGCTGCATATATGTATATGTATGTATATGTGTGTATGTATGTATTTATGTGCATGCCTCATACCTAAAGAGCTTATAGAAGACTGTCAGAATCCTTGAAACTGAAGTTAAAGATGGTTTTGAGATGCCAGAGCAGCAAGTGCTCTTAGTCACTGAAGCATCACTTCAGACCCTAAAAGTTCCTATTGATGATGATTTACTCATACACTTTCATATGAAAAATATTCTATGATCAAAAAAATTTAAAAATATTGATTAGTTACATTACTCATTATTGAGACAACACTCCTGGCAGTGTCATGTAATAGTTTTCTCTAAGACTGAAACATGCCATCCTTCAGTAAGCTCTATTAAGATAAAAGTAAACAACCCAAAATAGCTCAGGAAGTTCCTGAAACTGACAAGATTCTCTAGACTCTTCTGTAGGCAGAATTTCTTTGTGTCTTGTTAGCCCCTCCCCCCAAAACCCACAAAAGACATAATATTAATTATAAATGCTCAGCCAGTAGCTTAGGCTTGTTACTAACTAGTGCTTACAATATAAATTAACCCATATTTTAATCTGAGTTCTATCTAGTGGTTCATGGCTTGTTACCTCATTTTATACATATCCTGATTCCTCTGCATCTGACTTAAGACTCCTCAGACTCTGTTCTTCTTCCCAGCATTCTCCTAGTCTGGCTCTCCTGCCTAATCTCTTTCTTCCCAGCTATAGGCAGTCAGCTCGTTATTAACCAGTGAGAGTAATACATATTTACAGTGTATAAAAATTGTTACACAGCATTTCTCCTTTTTTGTCTAAATATAAAGAAAAGTTTTAACTTTAATATAGTAAAATTATATATAATAAAAACAATTATCAAGTAAGATAATTACACTTATAATATCCAGTTCATTTATATTTGTCAAAATTACAGAAAACATTGTGTTTTTCAACTTTGTGAGTTTAAAGTTTTATACATAATTTACATTTTGTCATAACTAAGGAAAACTTAAAGTCTAATAATTTAGTCTTTAACTCCATCAAAGATCTCAGAAGAGTGTAAATGTTACCTAATGACTGGCTGCCTAGACAATATCTAGTTCTATAAAATTGAGGGCATTCAAATTTGGCCTAAAGGCCTAGTATATCTGACAAAACTTTCCTGTGACACAAGGAATTTTGAAGTCGTGTAGTGATATATATTTAATAAAATTAATCTGTAATATCAAAGTCAACCACAGCCAAGTCAGGTGAGGGAGGGACAGCCTACACCTTTAATCCTAGCTTCATGAATGTGGAATGAAGAAGTTAAGAGAGCTGGACAGAGCAAAAGAAGAGGGCTTTTCAGCTTTTACGGATATTTTTCTCCCCCTTTGGCTGAAGACTCAGAGGTGTTCAGTTGGAGGATTCCTGGAGACAGGCATGAAGAGCTGACTGAGTGGCTGTAGTTTGTTTCTGATATTCCAGCTTTTCTCCAATATCTGGCTCTGAGTTTTCATTATATACTGACTAGTGTTCATGTAATATTTGGCACTCATCTTTTGGGGGAGAAATTTGCAAAACAGTTGTTTGCTGGTCAGAACTACACATGACCATTGAAGTCACTACTAGTTGGATAGGGTTTCTGTTTGAGTTAGTCTAGCCTTTGGTTTTAGGCAGAGCTCGTGACAGTGTTACTTCTCCACATTCATCTGGGTAAGTTTTTCATACAGCAGCTTCCCTCTCATAGTGGGGTAGAGTTTTTCTCTCTCTCTTTTTGGATCCCCTCCTTGGGCTGCTACCACACTAGGTATCTGTCCCATGCCACAGTCATCTGAATCCTCATTGACAAGTTTGATGAGTAAATTGGGATTTCTTAAAAGGGGGAATTTTTTAAAGACAGAGAATTTTTTCCCACATTAAAAATGGGAAAGAGTAGCATGATGGAAGGTGGTGGTCTTTCTTTGATATCACTCTAGATGATATGAAACTGGAACAAGTAAAGGAGAAGATAAATAATGTAGATAGGATTATCATGATATTATTTATCTGATTATTTTTGTTTTATCATTTAAAAAGTTAGTTAATGTAAGTGCCAAGATGAAAGTCTTACAAAAGCCTGTTAAAAGAGCACACAGAGATATGCAGACCCAGACAGGGGAATTTAAAGAACCATTCTTAATATTGTCTTTTAAGATTATAGAGAAACAGCCTAGGCTTTAAAATCGCCACCATTAGTAATATTCAGTAACCTTAAAGGAACTGCAAAATGATAGGAACTGTGCAGAAGCTGATTAGACTCTGGCACAAAAGTTATATTTAAGAAGATTCAAGGAAGCCCTTGTCACTTATGCACTCACCATTTGTAAAACAAATGTTAAATTCTTGCTCAACCTCTAACCGAATTATCCCTAAAGACTGATCAGATATGGTTATTGCTGTGAAATAACATAGAAAGAACTGCTGTATTTGAAAGTTCCTTCTGCAATAAATATAGGCTATGATAGTTCCAAAGGTGCACATTTCCCCCAGAGATTCCCCATCGTAATCATGGTTACAGCAGAAGATGCTCAAATATGGACAACTAAAGAGGCCAAGCTGTACTTAACACACTATGGATAAAGGTATAGAAGCATTGGTTACTGAATGGTTAAAAAGTGGTCCTTTACCTACAGCTTAGAATGAAATGTGTGCATTGTGCAGTATAATGCTGAAGTAAACAACTTCAATTAAATGCGATGTAGGTTAAAAAAATAGTTAAAACACAATTTTAAGACATCAAGTTTAGCAAAATACTACCACCAAAATATATAGGCATGAGAACATCTGCAATCAAGAGACAGGTGGATTACTGCAAGTTTAAGGAAACACATTGTCTCTAAAAGAAAAAAAAGTTAAAAAAGATATTTAAATGCACAAAGCAAATAAATACAAATTCTGGCTACCTAATTTACACTAATATAGTTTCTGTGTTGTTTGAATTTGCTACAATGTACATATATTTAATATTTTTATTGAAAGAAGTGCTTTTTCCTATTGAGTTGAATCCCTTTATAAGCTAAGCACTAAACATTTTCAGTTTTTTGATTTACAGATATGTTTCCAGTTTCATGGATTCCCTCTGCTTTATATTAGCTACTTTCTCTGTTGCAAAGATGTGTTTGTAATAAGTTTCCCCCCATTATACATTTTAATTTTAGATTATATTCCTGAAATCATTGCTCAGACTAATGCCTAGGAGGTTTTCTCTTGTGTTTTCTAAAAGATTTATTTATTTCTGCTAATTATTTTTGAGATTATAATACAATGGTATCATTTCCCCCTTTTATTTCCTCCCTCTGAACTCTTCCTTTCTGTTCCTGCTCATTCTATTTCAAATTTATGGCATTTTTCTTTAATTATTGTCACATACCAAGCACACACAGACACACACACACATAAACACACACAATCTAAATACATGACTCCAACTTGCTCAGTCACTGTTACTTGTATATGTTTTTAGAGCTGAGCATTTGGTACTGGATAACCAATTGGTGTGTTTTCCCTGGGGAAGACTGTTTCTCCTGTTCTTGCCATTCCTTAGTTGCCTATAGTCCTGTCTAGGAATGAGGCCTCATGAGCTTTCCCTTGTCTTTGTTAGCAGGTCTGCTTTTATTCTACATGTTATATCACATGCATGCAATGCCTGTGGATGCCAGAAGAGGGCATCAGATGCCATATAAATGGAGTTATATGTATGTAAAACACAGCTGTGGTACTGGAAACCCAATTCGGGCTCCTCTTCAAGAGCCATACATGCTATGAACTTCTGAGCCATTTCTCCAGCTCCTTCTCTTTTGAAGAATCTCTAAAATATGAGATATTATAATAATTTCATTGATTCACTTTGAACTGATTTTTGTGCACACTCTCAATAAAGGGCATTCTCCTGCATGTGGATGCTTTATTTACCAAAGACCATTTGGTAAAGAGTCTTTTTATTGTGCACTCTTAGCAGTAGAAAATAGAAACAAATGTTGGAAACCAGGCTAATCTAGGCTTTTCCTGAGACCATGATGTACAGAGAAGGAATATATTGCTTTAACCAAAATCTGTAATATACTTGGGCCATAGCCTTGGGCCAGGATCTTGGGTAAGCTGTGATTTCATCCTGAGAACTCAACTCTCTCATCCAAGGGGCTATAGCTATTATTCCCAAGGCTGCTGTGTGCTCAGTTCATGGCACGCTTGAGATATCCTGCATCTCCCTTGTGTGACATTGCTTGATTTTATTCTGTTGTATGATAGCAATTTACTAACACTGTCTCAACTATTCCTACACGCAGTATATAGGATTCTATACATATATTCAGTATTCTAAGTTTGTTTGCATGGGCCATTATGTTTTTGTTGCCACCTGTGTGTTCCCACCATTTATTTTGTTTTACAAAAGCTTTAAAAGTAAGATAGTGTGAAAACTTCTAAGGTAGTGGGATTGTGTTCTATTCCATTGTAAATAATTTTCCCACCTACTGGTTTAATAAAAATGCTGATTGGCCAAAGGCAGACATGAATTGTGGGCAGGGCTACCAGACTAAGGAAACTCTGGGAAGATCTCAGAACAGGCATAGAAGTCGCAGAGATGCCAGGAGATGATGCAGAGGAAAGAAGCTGAAATGTTGCTCTAAGAAAAGGTACTGAGCCTCATGGCCAAACAGGATAAGAATAATGGGTTAGTTTAAGGGTAAAGAGTTAGCACGCTACATACCTGGGCCCTAGGTCAATCAGTGTGAAAAAATATAAGCCTGTGTGTGAGTATTTGAGGCTAAGTGAGACTGAGAGTGGGTTTGAATCTGAAAGTCTGGACCAGAAACTAAATACAACACTCCAGCTTCAATCAAAATCCTCCATATGAACTGAAAGTCTTTTCTGATCTCGTAAAAATTCTGTATTTAAAAAAATAAACAATAACAACAACAAAAACTTCTGTAAAAGACTGCATGAGGTTGGGGGGAGGGTGGATGCAGAGACATGGCTTGACAGTTAAAATCACTATCCACTTAAAGAGGGTCTGAGTTTGGTTCAGACCTCACATTGGAATAACATCTGTAGGCAGCTTTTCATCCAGACCACTGGTTTCCAAATAACTACACAGAGACTTATTTTTAAGTATAAATGCTTGGCCAATAGCTCAAGCTTGTTATTAGCCAACTATTACATCTTAAATTAACCTATGTTTCTTATCTATGCTCTTCCACATAATGGTACCCTTTTTCAGTATGACATGTTTATCTCCTGCTTCCTCCACATCTGGCTCAAAACTCTTCAGACTCTGTCCTTTTTCTTCCCAGTATCCTCCTAGTGTAACTCTTCCACTCAGTCTCTTCCTACCCACCTCTATAGGCCAGTCATCTTTTTATTACTCAATGAGAGTAATATATATTTACAGTGTACAAAGATTATTTCATACCACTTCTCTTTTATCAAGAGTCTATAAACAGTGAAGACTGCTGAGCATCACTCTCAGATAAACTAATCTGCAAGGATGACCCTGGAATAAGCAGAGCCCAGCTTGGCCACCCAGAAGAAACAAAGACCAGCTGAGCTGCCTGGAAAGGACATTCTCCAACTTGTTGAGCTTCTTTCTGCAGGCTGAGCAGTGAGCTCCAGGGTCCTAGCTTTTGTGAGCTGTCACCCATGCTGGGGTGGGCTTTGGTGATACATGTGTCTTTGAGTGATTTCTGCTCCTGCAGGTAACCCCTCACCCACATTCCTGTTAAGAAAACCCAATACAGTTCATAGGTTTAACAGGCTGGACTTTGTGGGTATCTGTGCTTTGGTCTGTTGTGGGATCTCTATATGAGGTGAGTATATGTGTATGTTGTGTCTCCCCAGGGAAAGTTTAGTCACACAGCATATTTGGCACCTGAGTAGCCACATAATAAAGCCAAAGATGACTTGGAAAGAAATGAGTACATGTTTCTGGCTATGGATAATAAGTCATACAACTGATACTGAGTTGTCTAATAGGGGACCATCAGCAGAGAAAATAACTATAGAGTTGTCCTTTACTATGTAGTATGTAGTAGTGAGCCTTTGTGCTATTATAGAAGTTGCATAGTCCTTGCTATTGGTCATGAAACATACAACTAAGGCTGAATGATCAAGATTAGGAGTGTCTATGGGAAGAACCATACACGCAGTCTCCATTTATGTGGTATGAGGTGGCATACCTGCTTGCTGAGTGGAGTCCATCTTGTAAATATGAAGATACCCTAAAAACAGATAAAAGTTTAGAGGAAATTTTGCAAACACAAAGGTTGATATTGTGACAAACAGTGAAACCCAAGGCCAAAATGGCAGCCAAACAAAAACTTGTTTAGGAAAGAAGAAATTACAACAAAAAGGGGCTGTGGCTAGCATCCTTCATGTTAGCCTATGATTTGACAAGTGAGTTAAATTAAAAGATAAAAAAGTTATGGTAAAAATGATAAAAGGCACTCCTCAATTCTAACCTTTAGTAAAAACAAGGCAGGGGTTGATCTGTATAATCCAACATACAGATGGGGACATTAACCAAGTTCTAATGCAAGAAACTAGAGTGATCAGGAAATATTCAGAAGTTAAACTTCAGCAATTAGGAACAATTTTTAAACAAACAAAGAAAGAGCCTTTTGCAACATGGCTTGTGAGGCTGTGGGACAAAGGAGCAGTGTGACTGCTGTGGAGGCAGGAAAACTAAGTGATGTAATTTTCTGTTCCTTTTAAAGAGAAAGGAGACAGTCTGGGAGAAGTCAGTCCTTGGTGGATGGTCCCAGCAAAGTCATTAGAAACACTTGGTGGTTATCTCCACCAAAACTCCCCATAAATGCCAGGGATAAAAAAACAGCAGATGGGGGCCAGGTGCTTATGAGAGAACTAGAAATAAGCTGCATCTGAACCCCAGTTAATCCAGCCAGGTAGAACTGTACTCACAGAGGAACCTGCCTGCCGGGTTGTAGTGGCATAGGCCTTTAATCCCAGAAAGTGGAAAGCAGAGGCAGGCAGATCTCCAAGTTCCTGGCCAGACTGGTCTAAAGAGTGAGTTTTGGGACAGTCAGAACTACACAGAGAAACCTTGTCTCAGAAATCAAAACAAAACACACACACACACACACACACACACACACACACACACACACACACACTCACAGAGAGAGAGAGAGAGAGAGAGAGAGAGAGAGAGAGAGAGAGAGAGAGAGGAGGAAAAGCAAAGGTAGATCCAGTAGGGCCTGCCTCAATTCAGGATTGGAGTTACTGTGCCAAGGTGCCAAGTTCATTGGTGGTGCAGGATAGATAAATAGGAAAGGTTTTGACAGATCTTATTTAGATCAACATTAAAAGACTGTCCATAAAATTAAAAACAAACTAAAATAGATTTACTTTTTTTAAAAAAGTAATACAGAAAGAGGTTTGTCTGGGTTCCTCAAGGACAAATATTCCAAGATTTATGTCAAGCTAGAGTTTCTAAGGAAAAAAAATTAGCAAAAAGTCAGTGTGCTGACAAACTTCTGAAAGGCCTAAGAAACAGTTTTAAAAACACAGATGAGGAATTATCTCCTTAAAATAAAGAAGACACATTTCCCTACATCAAAAGGTTATGCTAAGGATAGAGATGGTTTACCTAGCACACACACACACACACATACACACACACACACATCAGTCAGGTAAGGTGTATAGAGAGACAATAGCTAAGCTGAGTGGTGGTGGCACATGACTTCAATCCCAGCTCTTGGGAGTCATAGACAGGTTGATCTTTGTTGAGTTCAAGGCCAGCCTCTCTCACTCTCACTAACTCTTAGGGTTTTTGCTGAGCTCCAGAAAATCAAAATTCATTATCTAAAGCCTCACCTAGAGTGTAGGAAATGAGCCACAAACCACAGCAGACTGACCACCAGAAGATACAGCTCTCATCTTCCAAAAAGACAAACTTTGCCCTTAAGACAGCTTGAAGCAGCCTTAAGAGATCTGTGACCCTGTTCTGGTCCAATCCATATACTTTGCCCCCCCCATACACCCAGATTTCTTTTTATAATAAACATAAGGGTGAGATGTAAGGATTCCTGGCATGTAGCAACCATATGGTAAACCCAACATGGTACCTGCAGAACATTCCACATATGGAGGGCACACCCCTAGGCATGGCTAAGTAAATCTGTGCCCACCCGTTCTCTTAATAGGAGATGCCATGTGAAAGCTGTTCTCTTTCTCTTCTGTTTCTCTCCCTTATACCCACTCAGCAATTCTGAGTAAACTCCAGTGTGGTGCTGGTAGTGTGTCTGTTCTCACATGCAAAACCAATACCAGCAAGATTCAGACCACTCACCTAAATTCTAAACCTGGACTGCCATTGTGGAACTCTGGGGGCTGCCTCGGGGGGCACATGCCTTAAGATGTTCCAAGGCTCTGGAGCAGCCTTCGGTTCACAGACTCTCAGGATAAACTTTCATGCTGAGAAAAGCAGCCAGCACCTACAAAGGCCTCATGGTGACTCAAAATCTAGTCTGTTTTATGGGATTATGATCTGGGAAGTGGTGGAAGTTTAACAGGACTCCAGTATTCTCCTGTCTAGGGCCAAAAGTCAGATGTCACACCACCTAACTGAGGTTCTTGGTCTGGTTTTATGTCCTGTTTGTCTTGTTTTTTGTACATCTTGTCTTGTCTTTGGCTTCATTTTTACTGTCTTCTTACTACTGTTTGTATTTTCTGTGTTTGTTGTTTTATTTTGGACTTGGGGTGACTGAACTAACAGACAGTAGGGGTAATAAGACTAGCAAGCCTAACGGTCCTCTCACCTATGTTCTATGCCTATAAAGATACAAGAAGCTTACAGAACACCAAGTAGATTAGACACCCCCCAAAAAGTCTGCTTGCCATATAATAGTCAAGCCACAAAACCTACTGAACAAATCAAAAATACTAAGAGCTACAAAGGAAAAAGGCCAAATTACTTATTAAGACAGACCCATCAGAATAATACCAGACTATTCAATGAAAACAATGAAAGCAAGAAGGTCCTGGTCAGAAGTTACACAGATACTAAAAGACCATGGCTGCCAACCCAGACTACTATACCCAGCAAAACTATCAATCACCAGAAATGAAGTAAACAAGATTTCACAACAAAACCAGATTTAAACAATACCTATCCACAAATCTGGCCCTACAGAAGGCATTAGAGGGAAAACTCCAACCTAAGGAAACCAGGTACACCCATGAAACCACAAGCAATCAATAATCCCACATAAGAAAAACCCAAAGAGAGGAAATACACACAAGATACCACCAAAAATAACAGGAAATAACAATCATTGGTCATTAATATCCCTTAATATCAATGGACAGAGTTCACCTATAAAAAGACATACCCTAATAAGATGAATACAAAAACAGAAGCCGTCCTTCTGCTGCATACAAGAAACACACCTCAACTTCAAAGACAGATACAGGCTTAGAGTAAAGGGTTGGGAAAAGATTTTCCAATCAAATGGTCCCAAGAAGCAGGCTGGTGTAGTCATCCTAACATCTAACAAAGTAGACTTCAAACTAAAATCAATCAAAAGAGACCAGGATGGACATTACTCATTCATCTCAGGAAAAATTGACCAAGATGAGATCTCAGTCCTGAATATGTATGCCCCCAATACATGAGCACCCACATATGTAAAAAAAAAAAAAAAAAAAGCACTACTAAAGCTTAAACCACACATTAAATGCCACACTCCAATAGTAGAAGACTTCAATACCCCACTTTCACCCATGGATAGGTCAACCAGACAGAGACTCAACAGAGAAATAAAGGGTCTAACAGATGTTATGACCCAACTGGACATAATAGATATTTACAGAAGCTTCCACCCAAACACAAAGGAATATATACATTTCTCAGCACCCCATAGTACTTTCTCTAAAATTGACCACATACTCAGTTATAAAGAAAACATCAATAGATACAAAAAAATGGGAATAACCACTTGTATCATATCAGACCACCAAGGTCTAAAGTTAGACTTCAACAACAACAAAAATTACAGAAAGCTTACAATTCATGGAAACTGATCATCTCTATATTGAACTACTTCTGGCTCAAGACAGAAGTTAAGAAAGAAATCAGAGTCTTCCTAGAATTCAATGAAAATGGATCTACAGCATACCCTTATGAGACACAATGAAAGCAGTGTTAAGAAAACAATTCATAGCACAAGATTCCTATATGAAAAACCAAGAGAAATCTCACACAAGAGACCTAACAGCATAGCTGAAGGAACAATTAGAAGCAAGCTCAACTAGAAGAAATAGATGGCAGGAAATAATCAAACTTAGAGCTGAAATCAATACAATAAAAACAAAGAGAACAATACAAAGAATCAATGAATCAAAGAGTTGGTTCTTTGAGAAAGTCAACAGGATAGACAAACTAACCAAAAGACAGACAGAGAAAGAAAGAGTATCTAAATTAACAGAATTAGAAATGAAAAGGAGGACATAACAACAGACTCTCAGGAAATCTAGAGAATTATCAGGTCATACTTTGAAAATCCATACCCCACTAAAATGGAAAACTTAAAATAAATGAACAGCTTTCTGAACAGGTACCATTTATCAAAATTAAACCAAGATGAGATTAAAGACCTAAACAGACCTATAACCCCAAAAGAAATTGAAACTGTTATTAAAAGTCTCCCAAATAAAATAAGCCCAGGACCAGATGGTTTCACTGCAGAATTCTACCAGACATTTAAAGAAGAAGTAATACCAATACTCCTCAAAATGTTCCATATAGTAGAAACTGAGGGAACATTGCTAAGCTCTTTTTATGAGGCCACAATCACCCTGATACTCAAGCCATTCAAACACGCATCAAAGAAAGAGAATTACAGATCAATCTCCCTCATGAACATTGATACAAAAACACTCAATAAAATTCTGGCAAACTGAATCCAAGAACATATAAAAAAAAAAAAAGTCATCTACCACAATCAAGTAGGCTTCATCTCAGATACACAGGAATGGTTCAACATACAAAAAACTGTGAATGTCATCCATCATATAAACAAACTGAAAGAAAAAAATCCACATGATCATCTCCTTAGATGCCAAAAAAGCCTCTGACAAAATCCAACACTCCTTTATGATAAAACTCCTGGAGAGATCAGGAATACAAGGAAAATACCTAAATATAATAAAGGCAATATACAGCAAACCAACGGCCAACATCAAACTAAATGGAAAAAAACTCAAAGCAATCCTACTAAAATCAGGAACTAGACAAGGCTGTCCCCTCTCCCCTTATCTATTCATTATAGTTCTTGAAGTTTTAGCTAAAACAATAAGAGAACAAAAGAAGATTAAGGGGATACAAACTGGAAAAGAAAAAGCCAAACTATTTCTATTTGCAGATGATATGATTGTATACATAAATGACTCCCAAAATTCTACCAGGGAACTCCTGCAGCTAATACACACCTTCAGCAATGTAGCAGGGTACAAGATTAACTTAAAAAAATCAATAGCCATCCTATATACCAAGGATAAAAGGGCTGAAAAAGAAATAAGGGAAGCATCACCCTTTATAATAGCTACAAATAGTATTAAATATCTCAGTGTAACTCTAACCAAAGAAACAGCAGATCTGTTTGACAAAAGCCTTAAATCACCAAAGAATGAAATTGAAGGGGATATCAGAAAATGGAAAGATCTCCCATGCTTCTGGATAGGTAGGATCAACATAGTAAAAATGGCAGTCTTATCAAAAACAGTCTACAGATTCAATGCAATCCCCATCAAAATCCTAACACAATTTTTTACAAACCTTGAAAAAACTCAACTTTGTATGGAATAACAAAAAATTCAGAATTGCCAAAACAATTTTGCTCAACAAACAACCTCAGGAGGCATCACCATCCTTGACTTCAAGCTATCCTATAGATTTATAGTAATAAAAACAGCCTGGTTCTGGCATAAAAACAGACTATGGATCAATAGAATCGAATCGCAGACCCCGACTTTAACCCACACACCTATGAACACCTGATCTTTGACAAAGAGGCCAAAAATATTCAATGGAAAAAAGATAGTATTTTTAACAAATGGTGTTGGCATAATTGGATAACAGTATGTAGAAGAATGCAAATAGATCCAGACCTATCACCCTTCACAAAACTCAAATCCAAGTGGATTAAAAACCTCAACATAAACCCAGAGACACCGAACTTGATAGAAAAGAAAGTGGGAGCTCTTTCCCATCTTGCAAGATGGCGGGTGAAAAAGCTGAGAAGCCTGACACAAAAGAAAAGAAACCTGCAGCCAAGAAGGCTGGCAGTGATGCCCCTGCCGCCGATGCAGCCAAAAAGGGTGACTCTAAGGTGAAAAAGTCCAAGAAGGGGAAGCCCCATTGCAGCTGAAACCCCGTCCTGATTAGAGGAATCGGCAGGTACTCCCGATCTGCTATGTATTCCAGAAAGGCTTTGCATAAGAGAAAATACACAAATACACAACTACAAAAACCAAGGTTGAAAAGAAGAAAAAGGAGAAGGTCCTTGCGACTGTCACAAAGCCGGTTGGTGGTGACAAGAATGGCGGTACCCGGTGGTTAAGCTTCGAAAAATGCCCAGGTATTATCCTACTGAAGATGTGCCTCGGAAGCTGCTCAGCCATGGCAAGAAGCCCTTCAGTCAACACGTGAGAAAGCCTCGGCCCAGCATCACTCCTGGGACTGTGCTGATTATCCTCACTGGACGCCACAGGGGCAAGAGAGTGGTTTTCCTGAAGCAGCTGGGCAGTGGCTTGCTACTTGTGACTGGACCTCTTGCACTCAACAGAGTTCCTCTTCGAAGAACACACCAGAAGTTTGTCATTGCCACTTCTACAAAAGTAGATATCAGCAAGGTTAAAATCCCCAAACACCTGACTGATGGATGCTTACTTCAAAAAGAAGAAGCTGCGCAAGCCCAGACACCAGGAGGGTGAGATCTTCGATACAGAGAAGGAGAAATACGAGATTACAGAGCAGCGAAAGGCAGATCAGAAAGCTGTGGATTCTCAGATTTTGCCAAAAATCAAAGCTATTCCTCAGCTCCAGGGCTACCTGCGATCTCAGTTCTCTCTGAAAAACGGGATGTATCCTCACAAACTGGTTTTCTAAA